>JAVHLU010000644.1:0-50851 GCA_036785755.1 Colletotrichum ledebouriae | reverse complement strand
TAGACTATTATAGATATATATATTACCTTAAGGAGTAATAAACTTAGTTACTTAGTTTATATAGGTTATAATTAGAATCCTATATAACCTTATCCCTAGCTACTATAAAGCCTTCCTTAATAATATTTCTATTAAAGGACTAATTTTATAATATAATAAAAAAGAGATCGAGTCTTATCTAAAGATTTATAGATTTATTTTAGAATACTTATAGAATATTAATAAGGTCCTAGTTAATTTAGAGCTAGTAGAGTATATAATAATAATAGTTAAGTTATAGTAGGCCTAGGAAGTAGTAATAATTATTAGCTATATTTATAGTACTAATAGGTATTATCTAGAGGAAGTAAAGATAGTTAAGACCTATAAATAAGCTACTTATATTAATTTAATAGAGTTAAGGGCTTTCCTTAGGATTAGAATATTCTATAGATCCTAGGTAAAGGACTACTCTATTATTATAAAGCTACTTACTAACTTACTTAAGAAGGATACCTTATTTAGCTAGAAGGAGAAGTAATAAATAGCTATAAATACCTTAAAGATAATACTTATAAGGGCCCTAATCCTTATTACTATAAACTATAGCCCTAAAGGAGGAGATATCTACCTTATAATTAATACTAGTAATATAGGATAGGGTAAAGTCCTAGGATAATTTATTAGTAACTAGCGCGTAGTCTCTCGCTTTAAGAGTAGTACTTAGTTAGAACTAGAGCTATTATATAATACTATAAAGAAGGAATTATATAGTATTTTAAAAGCTTTAAAGAGGATATATAACTATTTATATAAATAATACTTTATCCTATAGATAGATACTTAGATATTAGTTATATAGCTTAATAGAGTAGCTATAAACCTCCTAAGAGCCCTTATTATTTACTAGATTATATAGATTTAAATATTTAACTTTAAAATATAATATATCTATAATACTTAGAATATAGTAGTAGATAGCTTATTATAAAAACCCTAGAGACCTTCTAATATTATGAATAAGGAAGCTAAGAGGGAGATTAACTCTTAGATTAATTTATAGATCTTCTTTATAGATATAGAAGCTAGTTTCTTCTTTAATTAAGCTTAATATTATAATAATAAGTAATATATTAAGGAGGTCCTACTAGGAAATATAGAGGTTATTAATAATATAATAAATATCCTAGATATACTTCTTGATAATTCGTAGACCTATTTAATACGTTCTTAATAAATTACTTATTATTTAATAATATAGAGACGCCCTCTCGGAATTTAATTAGTAAGGTATTATAACTTTAAGACTAGAGTATTAGATTATTATATTTAAAACTACTTACTTTTTACTAGACTAACGAATTAAAAGCTAATATTATAATAAGTTATTAAGAATCCTAAGTAGTAGAATAAGCTAATTATAAAAGCTTATAAAGAGAGTAGTTACTAAGATAAGTAAGCTATAGCTAGAAGACTATCTAATCGCTATATCTAAGCTAATTTATATATTAAGATTAGTAAATCCCTAAAAAGTTACTCTAATTACTAAAAGAGGAGAGCTTAATATAAGGATAATATAGGGACCTATAGCTCCTTAAAATAGCTACCCTTTACTAGGATCTTATTAAATATATAGAGAGTAAGTAAGTAATATCTTATTAAAATAAGGGATTTACTAATATAATAGCTTAAAGCTTACTATCTTAAGAGAGTAACTTTAGTAGAGATCGCTAAATTTATCTAGGAAGAGATTATCTACTACTACGGACTATATAGCGAACTTATTATTAATAGAGAGCTAGAGAATAAGGATTCTATTATTAAATCTAATAAGAAATATAATATAAGGAGGAAAGTAATATCTATATATAACCCGAGGGCTAATAGTATAGTTAAGACTAGTTATTAGCTAATTACTTATATATTATTAATATAGACTAGAGGATAGAGAGATATTAACCCTTAACTATACCTTCTTACTACCCTATTTATAGAATAATTAAGTATTTATACTTTAACTAGCTTTAGCCCTTCTACTTATTATATAGGTTTAAGCTTATTACTCCTATTAAGACCCTAACGCTAACCTAGAGGGTTCTGAATTAGGATTTAGTAATAATAAAGGAAGAGGAGGTTTAAATATATCTATAAGCCTTCCTATAACTTAATAAGAATAGAAAATAAGCTATTCTAATTTAAAAAGAAACTTAGTAAACGTCTTCTTAATACTAGGGAATAAAGAGTATAATAATTATATATCTAAAGAAGAGGAGGAAAAACCTATAATACCTAAGGAAAGTAATTAGGAAAAAGAGGAGGATTTATTATAATTAGTAATATAATTAAAATAATATTTAAAGGATTTAGAGAAGGTAATTAAAGCTTTAAAAGCTAGATAATAACTAGTTATTAAGATTCTAGAGATAGTAAAAGAGAAAGAAAAGGAATATATTAAGATAGAGAATCTAGAGGATATATAAGGTTTCTTTTAATATAACTTATTTTAATTTATAATTTATAAACCTATTCTTATTTTCTCTTCTTTTTATCTCTTAATTTAAAAGTTTAAGATTCTAGGGATAATATTTCTAAACTTTAGGGATAAAGGTAAGAGATAGTATTAATAAATCCCTATTTATTTAAAGCACGCTTCCTCGCTAATATTTAATATTATAATAGCCTAGATAACTTTAATATCTATTAGTAGTTATAATAGAGTTATTAAACCTAGGAAAGTATAAGATCCTTAACCTTTTAGTAATAATACTAAACCCCCCCCCCCTTACTAAATAAATATAAGATTAATAACCTAAAGATAAGAGAGAAGAAGAGAAAGGGAAAGAGGGTATTAAAATTATAGTTATTAGCCCCTAGGGGGGATATTAGTAGACCCTTCTTACCCCCCCCTTTTCCTAGAAAAGATTATTACTAATATTAGATTACCTTCTACTAAAGAGAAAGAGAAGGATACTTATAAAAAGGATTATATTAATTTTTTATACCTAGATATACTTTACTTTTAGCTTTATAGACCTATTTATATATTATTTATCTTAATTTCTTATTAAAACCTAACTAGCTTCTTATTCTTTTTTTTCTTTTTACTCTCCTTATATATTATATAAATATATCTAGAACCCTTATTTTCCTACCTTAATTTATAATATAAAGCCCTAAGTAGTTTATAATTTCTATAAGGTCGAACTCTAGAGGTAGCTCTATTATAAAAAGGTAATAAGAGTATATAAACCTAGCTTTAGGGTAATATTCCTAGGCTTATTAATAGTATTTATTATAAAGGAGTAAGAAGTTAAACTTAGCTATAGCTATAATTATAATATCTATTAGAATTCGGGACTATAAGATCTCCTTAATATTATTAAACTCTCTACTCCTCCTTACTTTATTATTATATTTAATTTTATACTTATAGCGCTTATAGATACTTAGATTATTATATAAGTAACTCTCTTAAGTTTTATAGAAAAAGTAGTTAGTATAAGGAGTACTTAGTATAGAGATATACTTAAAGTATAATTTATAGATATAAATACTAGTTATAAGGTTCCTAGTAGTATAGGCCTACTCTTTATAATAAATATAAGGTACTATATTATAACTACCTTAGGATTAAATAAATAAACTATATATAGCTACTATACGCTAAAAGACCTTAATCTCTTATAAGCTAGCGAGGAAAGTTATAGAGGTATAGATAAAGACTTAATAGTAGAATTCTCTAGACCCTTTAGTTACTCTAAATATTTATTTAAAGTCCTATTTACTAAGATAAGCCTTTTAGAAAGCTAGCCTTATTACCTTAGTAGTCTTATTAGAGAATATCTATAGTATAAAGGCTACCTCTAAGTATTTATTACTAGAGATATTAAGTTAAAACTAAATAAAGCTTATAGCTACCTAGGAATTATAATTATTAGCTAGAAAGTATAGGGATATTAAAAAGAATAAAAAGAATATTTAAAGTTAGTTATTAGAGTATTAGATAAAAAGAGGTATATTATTTATCTTTATTTTAAGTATAGGGATATTGAGACTAAGGATCTAAAGGGTTATAGCTAATAGGAGATAATAAGGGCGAGGTTAATTAGTATTTTTAATACTTAAAATAAGGGAGTTATAATTAGCTATAATAAGAAGATATAATTTATAGATATAAGAGAGAACGTTTAAAGGGGTTAAATAAAAATTAAAATAGCTAGCTAAAGGTAGTTATTATAAGGGGAGAAGTTAATAATAGAGGATAGAGGAGAATATTTATTTAATTTATAACTAGGCCGCTTATTTTAATAGCTACTACTAATTATTATTTCCTATATTCTTTCCCTATATATAACTACCCTAATTTATTATTCTATTTATTATAGGTTTTTTATCCTAGGTTCGTTTTACTTTATTAAAGCTAAGGAGGGTAAGAGAGGAGAGTTAATTATTACTTTTATAAGCTACTAATAAATTACTATATTATTAAAGTAATAAGTAGATACAAAAATATACTCCTTACCCTTTAAGCTTTCTAGTTTCTCTCTCCCCTTTTTATATATATTATTTACTTTTAAACTTAATTTATCTACTAACTATATAATATTAATTATTATACTATAACTCCTCCTTTTCTTTAAATATTACTTTTATTTAGCTCTTTAGTTTATAAATTACTTATACTTTCCCCTTATTAACTTTTCTCCTAATATATTATAATAAGGAAAGTTATTTTTTATAATAATAAAGCGTTAGATATATAGATCTAGGAGTTAAGATCCTTAAACCTTAATATTTTTAAAATTAGACTTTTAATAAAGCTTATACCTAATAAACTAAGTATAAGTAGGTTTTAAGTATAGGGATAAAATAATAGAGATATCCTAGGCTTTAGACCTCCTAATAAGCTTAGCTACTAGCCTTAGCTAATTAAATATAATACGCGCTCTCTACTTAGGAAGGATAATATCCCTAGTTAGATAGACCTTTTTAATATAATATTAAAATATATCCTTATTAAACGTTAGAATAAGACCTTAGAAGTAGTAAAGGAGATAATTTACCCCTCGTACTTATAGTAAGTTATAGCTAGTATATTTAATACTATTAGTATACTTAAAATAGTAACTCTAATATATACTAAGGATATCTTAGTAATTACTTACTATATTATAAGGCCTACTAAGCCTAGCTAACTACTCTATTATAAGATAGTTAGAGGTATAGAAAATAATTTTAAAAGTAGAGATATAAGGGATATTATAATTACTTAAATTAAAGCTAAGTCCCTTAATATACTCCTTATTTATCTATAAGCGCCTAAGTCTATTAAGGTAGTTATTATAAGTTTATTAATTAACTTATAAGATAGGAGAAACTAGTTTTATAATAATTAGTAGTTAAAAAAAGGAGCTAAAGGATAACTATAGACTCTAATACTTATTACTAGGAGCTTTCTATTAAGATATAAAGCTAAAGAAGTTTTAATAAGATAGCTATACTTAATAGAACTTTAATATATATACCCTCTACTATACGCCTCTAGTCTCTACTTTATTAATTAGCTTAGGTTTTTTATATAAATTAGAAGCCTAGTACCTCTAAAGTAACCTATTAAAATAAGGTATTAAGCTTAAATTAATTATTTATTAAAGGCTTTTACTAATAAAATACTTCCTAAAGGATATTAGACCTAACTAAGAGTAGATAGAATTCTATATAATTAATACTTTAAATTAAGAGATAAAGATATTAGGAAAAGAATAGCTTAAGAAGATATTAAATATTAAATAGCTAAATATACTCCTTAATTTATAGATCTAGAGGTTTCCTCTCTAAATAGAATAGATATTAACCTATTAATACCTAAAGATATTAATTTATAAACTAGTTTAATAGTTCTTATTAAGTTAAAAGACTTAAATAGAGAGGAAGGATTATTAAAAAGACTAAATATCTAGAATATAAAAAGAAGGAATAATTATAAGAAGTAAAAGAGGGATTATAACTTATAATAACTAGCTAACTTTATAAAGTATCTTAATTACCCTAGGTCTATAAAACTATCTATATTGCCCTACTTAGCCCCTATTACTCTAAGAGATCTTATATTTAACCCTACTAATATCTTAGTAGTATTTAATATTATAAGACCTAAAGGGAACCCTATATTAAATAAAGATAACCTTATATTAATAATCCTATAGTATATATAATAAAACTAAGAATCTATAAATTACTTAATAACCTAGTATAGAAGAGGGTTATTTATTATAACTTTAGCTTAAATAGAATATTTATTAGACCTTTATAATATATAAGGGAAGCTAATAAGATAAGAGTAGTTAGATAATTTAGAGGTTATAGCCCTTTTTATATTTATAATTAAGGGCTACTCTTATAGTATCTATACTCTAATTTATAAACTAGCCTAGTAACTTAGGAAAGAAATTAATAAAGCTTTTATAAAGCTTAAAAGAGTAGAAGTAAAGAATCTTTAGGATATTACTAAGGCTTTCTTTTTACTAAATTATAGTAATTATTACTAGGCTGCGATCTTTATAGACTAGTTAACTAGCTACTACTTCTATTATAACTCTACTTAGGACTAGAATAGTAATTAGTACTTTATTAAGGCTATATAAAACCTTAATATATAGTATTATAAGATAGGAGCCCCTTAATAACTCTAAAAGCTCCTATTAGTTAATACCTATATAGTTAATTTAGTTTAGTAGAGGGATAGATTTATATAAAGCCTCTAGTATATTAAATAGGCTAAAGCTCTAATTTAAGAAGGATTACTATTTCTACGTTTTAGTAACATAACCTTAAGTAATAATATATTATTCTCTAACTCTGAAATCCCCTTAGTTACCTAATATATATTTATAATTACTATAGAGTTCTATAACTTAATTATTAATAGTAATATAGCTCTATAAGATACCCTATTAAGCTAAGAAGACTTTAAGAAAGTACCTTTCTTCCCTTTACGCCTTCTTACTCCTTTACTTATAGATAGTAATATAATAGACTTTAGAAATAATAATAACGTTATACTATCTCCTATAGTAGATATTCCTTAGCCTATTTATAGATTATTAGTATTATCTAGGTCTACTTTATTTAAAATACTATATAATAAGCTTAAATACCTTAGACGCTAGCTTTAGTTATAAGTCTTATAAACGCTAAGTTATAGTATAATTATTAAGCTATACCTAAGAGTTATACTTATAGATATACTATTATATCCTAAGAGACCTAGTCCTTTAAATAAGTATAACTATAGCTATATAGACTACGTTTAATAGAGAGTTAACTAATAGGATTAGATCGAGTAGAATATACCTAAGGGAGCGTATTATTATAACTTCTCGCGCTTAGTATAGTAAGATAAGTAGTTTTAGCTATATTAAGGATTAGAGTAGGATAAGGAGTATAATAAAGAGGAAGAGGTAGTAAGGCTATTATTAAGATATAACTTATAGTAGAAGATAGTTAAACCTAAGGGACCTTCTTAATAATAAGATCGCCTACCTAGAAGACGTTATTAATAGATTAGATCTATAAATAGAGTTTATTTATGTTATAGGCTACGCCCGGGTTAAGCTTACCTAGGCTTCTACCTAGGTTTACTACCTTAAGGAGCTACCTAGGGCCTACCTAGGGCTTACCTAGTTATTCCCTATAGACTAGTAAAATCTCTACTAGAGAGGAAAACTTCCCCTTTTCCTCTTTAGCTTAAATAAATAGTATTATAATAACCTCTTATTAAATAAACTTAGGTCTAACCCCTTATATATTTAAGCTTATTACTATAATAATAATAATAGGTTAAGTACTACTCCCTACTAGTTAGTAAAATAGTTAATAGTAGTATAGCTAAAACTTAAGATAAGCTATTATAAGCTAATTTAGTAGTAATAATAGAGTCCCTCTAGTAATAGTTATAAGAGGTTAAGTAGGGGAATAGCTAATACGTAGCTATATAGACCCCTATAAGTATTACTAGTAAGGTACTAGTAATACCTAGTATAGTATACTAGAAGCTATTACCCCTACCCCTAAAGTTTTTAAGTAAGTAAAAGGAATATACTACCTAGGTATAATAAATAAAGCATAAGATTACTATAGATAGGGCGTTCTATATTATAAATTTAGAAGTATAATACTTTATTAATTCCTACTTAGATATTATAGCCTAGTAAGTAGTCTCTACTTTTTATAAAGCTAGGGGGAGCAGGGGGAAATATAACCCTAAGGACTTTATAGCCTACTTAGACTAGATATATAAAAACCTAAATATCTAGTTATAAGCTATAGCCTAACTATAAACCCTCTAGTAGAAAGACAATAAATCCCTAGTAACCTTACTATTAAGATTTAAGTAGATATTAGTTAATATAAGTAATATAAACTAGCCTAGCTAAGTCTAGATCTTATTTCTAGAGGCCTCTCTTACCCCTAGGCTAAGGGATTAGCTAATTACTATTAACTTACTAGCTAATTATAATAGCTAGCTCTTAAAGGTCTAGAGTATTATATAGAAGGTAGAGCGCTAGAAGGTTATTAATAACTACCTAGTAACTTACTAGAGACCTATTACTAAGGATATTAAGGGGGATACTTATATAACTAGAGCTATATATATCTTATAAGTTAAGGAAATAAGATACTATAACTATTAAAACTCCAGATCCTCCTTAAGTACCTCCCTAATATAATACTAATAACCTTAGAAGAATATAAGGGACTCCTATACTTATTATACTTATAGAGCTAGAGGTTATATTACTTAGTACTACCTTAATAAGGAGGATTAGTTACCTAGGGTTATAAAAATAAAGACCTTAAAAGAAGAAATAGTATACTATAAGGTTATAAATAACTACTAGGTAGTAACTAACTCCTTAAAAGAAGATAAGGAGTTAGGAAAAGACTAACTCTAGAGCGAAATTAAGCCCTAGAGCTTATTAAGGAGGAGATATTAAGTTAGAAAGAATATAAATAGGAATAACTAGCTAATAATAAGCTTATTATTATTTAAGTTAGAATTAATAGAGGATATCTAGCTTATACCCTAGTAAATACTAGGAGTAATACCTATATAATAATTAACTTTTCCCTAGCTTAATACCTCCGCCTTCTATATATTAAGAAGAAATACTAACCTATAAGAGGGTATATACTTAGCGGACTATTACTAAGTAACGTGCTAGATATAGTAGTATTTAACTTAGATATAAGTAGCTATACCTAGTATATCTTTATATATATAGTTAATAGCCTAGACCCTAATATCCTCTTAGGGCGCTCTTAAATAGAATAGAGCTAGGTTATTTATAATGCTATAGCTTACTAAGTATATTATAAGAGGGGATAAGTTAGGCTATACCTAAAGGATTAAGAAGAAACTCCCCTTATAAAGGAAATAAGGGCTACGAGGTTCCTTAATATACCCTTGTTCTCTATAATCTACTAATATCTAGTAAGATAATAAAGTAAGTACTAAGAGGGTATAGAAGAGGTATTAGTATAAGCTATTAGCTTATTTAATATTAAAAAAGCCTTAAACCTAAGACTAAAGGAGGATTAATAATACTATCTACTAAACTAGGTCTTAAGAGAGTTATCTAACCTATTTAACCCTAATAAGGCTTACTTATTACCCCCTAGGTAACTAGAAGTAGATTACTAGATTAACCTTATACTAAGACTAAATAAGAGGGAGCTATTACTCCTCTAGGGCTTTTTTTATAATATATTAAGAGCAGAGTTACTAGTATTAAAAAGGATCTTATAAAACCTCCTCGATAAGGGGTTTATTAAAGCTAGTAGCTTATTTATTAGGGTATTAATACTCTTTATAAAGAAGCTAGGTAGGGGAATTCGCTTTTATATTAATTATAAGGCCCTTAATATAATTATAAAGAAAGACTACTACCCCCTCTTACTAATCTCTAATATATTATATTAAATAAGCGTAGCTAAGTAGTATACTAAGCTAGATATAATAATAGCTTTTTATAAGTTAAGAGTAGTAGAAGAGTACTAAAAGAGAACTATATTCTATACCTAGTATAAGTTATTTAAATAAATAGTTTACTTATTTAGCCTAACTAATACCCCTACTAGCTTCTAGTAATATATTAATAATACTCTATAGGACTTCTTTAATAACTTTATTACTACTTATATAGATAATATATTAATTTACTCTAATAAAATAAGGAAAGACTATAAGAGGAAGGTCTAGGAGGTCCTCTAGAGGCTAGTAGATATAAGCCTAAACCTTAACCTTATAAAGTATAAGTTTTTAATTAAGAGGGTTAAGTATATAGGGTTTATTATAATAATAAGAGAGGATCTCTCTTATAATCCTAAGAAACTCTAAGTAATTACTAAGTAATTACTTCCTATCTCCCTAAAGGGGGTCTATAGCTTCCTAGGGTTTATAAACTATTATAATATATTTATATTAAAATATAGGGATATTATTAAACTACTTATATTACTTACTAGGAAGAATATAACGTTCTAATAGGGAGATAATTAAGAATAAGCCTTTTTATAGCTTAAATAGCTTTTTAATACCTAGCTAATACTCTACTAGTTTAGTCTAGAGAATAAGATTATTATTAAAACTAACTATTTAGGATTTATATTAAGAGGGGTATTCTTATAAGTTTACCTAGAGGGTACTTAGCGTTCTATAGTATTCTACTTATAAAAGCTCTTACCTATAGAGTATAATTACTCTATTTATAATAAGGAGCTCCTAGTAATCCTTTCTTATTTATATATATAGAGGGCGGAGCTATATAGTATAACTACTTTTAAGGTACTAATTAACTACTAGGAGCTTAAATATTTTATAAAGAAGTAGCATCCTATAGAGTACTAAAGCTAGTAAGTAAAGGAGCTATCCTAGTATAATTTTACTATTAAATTCTACTCTAATAAGGAAGTAATAGCCCCTAATACCCTCTCTTAGAGGGAGTAGGATATACTATAAGAGTAGGATAATAAGTAGAAGTAGGGGAGAGTCTTATAGCTAATACTAAACTACGCCTACTCCTATAAGGACCCTATAGTTAGCCCCCTAGTAAGGAGAAGTTAGAAGGGTTATATTAATATCCTAGATATTATAATCTTTAATAATAACCTTAAATTATAAGCGCTATAGCTAGAAATTATAAAAAAGGATATAATATATAAAGCTATATATTATATAATTATTTACTAGCTTTAGAGCTTCCTATTAGAGATAAAAGCTAAGGTTTAAATTAATAAATATAATATTAATAATTAGAGGAAACTAATATTTAGGGGGAAGCTATAAGTACCTAGTAGGGAGGATAATAATAACTTACTAGGGGAGCTCTATATAAAGATTATTTAATAGAGCTATAACTTAAGTATAACTACTTATTTAAGCTATAATAATATACTAGAAATAGTAAGCTAGCGGTTCTATTAGCTAGGATAATTATAAATAATATAGAGATTTATAAGGAACTATAATATCTATAGAGGGATATATATCTAGAGGTAAGCTAAGAGGGGCTTCCTAAAACCCCTACTAGTACTTACTTAGTTATACTTAGACCTCTTAATAGACTTTATTATAAACTTATTACTTATAAAGAATAATACTAGCTAATACTTATAAGTTATAATAAATAAGCTAGGTAAGTTAGTAATACTAGAGGAGATAGGTATTATAAAGGTAGAAGCTTATACTTACTAGTTCCTTACCTCTTATTTCTAGTTCTATAAGTTCCTATATAATATTATTAGTAATTAAGGGTCTAACTAGGTAAGCTATTTCTAAGCTAAATTCTACTACCTTACTAGTATAAAGAGGTTATTAAGTATTATATACTACTTATAAACTAATAGTAATACTAAGAAGTAGAACTAGGAGATATAAGCTATCTTATATATATTTATAACCTAGGTATAGGATAACTAGGGGTAGCTCCTACTTACTACCTAGCTAGTACTCTATAATAGGGTTAGTAATATAACTAAGCTCTTGCTATTCTTCTTAGAATATAGGTATTATACTAACCCTATACTTATAGTAAATAATATAATAGAAGAAGCCCCCTCTAGGGATATAGTAGCTACCCTCTTAGTAATAAGACTATAAGAGGTAATAAACTTTATTTAAGTAAGTATTATAGCTACTTAATAATATAGTAAGGAGAATATAGACTAATATAAGATACTTATAGAGGAGTACTAAGTAAGTAATAAGGTTTAGCGTTTAATAGCTAATTATAAAAGCCCTAGGCTTAGTAAGAAGCTATTATAGTTATATTATAAATATATTATAGTTAGAGTCCTAAGCCTATATATTATTAAGTTAGATATACTTAGTAATATCTACTTAAGGTTCTATATAGACCTCCTCTAGAGGGTACTAGAGGACCCCTTACTTATATAAATAAGGATAGACCCCTAGCTACTATTAATTATAGCTAATAATAGCGAATTCGAGTAGTATATAGAGGAGATAAATATAGCGTAATAAAAAGTAATTAGGTAAGGGCGGAGGCGCGAGGTCCTAGTTAAATAAGAGGGGTATATAGAGCTTACCTAGGAGCCTATAGAAGCTATTATAGAGACTACTATAATAAATAGGTATAAAGCCCTATATAAACTAGTTATAGATAATAATAATAACTTAGCTTATACCTAGGGGGGGACTAGCTAGGTAGGGGAATAATATTATAAGCTATACCTAGGTTAAGCTTACCTAGGCTTCTACCTAGGTTTATTACCTTAAGGAGCTACCTAGGGCTTACTTAGGGCTTACTTAGTTATTCCCTATAGACTAGTAAAATCTCTACTAGAGAGGAAAACTTCCCCTTTTCCTCTTTAGCTTAAATAAATAGTATTATAGCAACCTCTTATTAAATAAACTTAGGTCTAACCCCTCGTAATTTACTATTTCTATAAAGTAGTTTTATTTATTTTTTAAGACTCTCCTTTATAATATTATAAAGAGTCTCGAGGGGATAATTAGAATAGGATAAGATAGACTTAGCTATATAACTTTTAAAAAACTCCCTTAGTATATAGACCTATTATAAGAAGACTATAGAGTAGAGCATAGAGGAGAGGAGCGTAGCAGACTTTAGTATTATATATATATATTACTACGATTAGTACCTTAATAATCCTATACCTCGTTTTTTAGTATTTTTCTTAGCGAATTAGTACCTAATTTAGATTATCTCTTTTAATTAGATCTGCGAATTATTCTATATATCTTTTAAGCTTACTCTTAATATTCTTACCTATTTATAAGTAGAGCTATATTATTTGTTATCTTTCTAGTTCCTATTGGTTCTAGCCCTTTCTAGTATCTAATATAAATAACTTTATTTTATTATCTCTTTTATAAATAAGCTTATTAATAAGTTCTTTATAGATATATTACTTTATATTTAGGTATTTTAAGGGATATTATATAATTAAGCGCTTTTCTAGCTATTACTATATCCAAGGGGGTATATTATAATACCTTTAGTATTACCTATTCCTAGCGTAGTATATAACTAAAATTAGCTCTAGAATAACCTTCTTCTAGGGGTCGTTCCTCTAATTATAGTTATAAGCAACTATATTATAGCTACTCTTGTTATAATAGAATAAGCTCTTTAGTAACTATAAATGTGGCCCTATAGGACGTTTCTCAATACTAGCATCCGCGCCCCATTCTCCTGGCGATCTCCGAAAGGGGGACGGTCGAAAGGATCGCAACCCGAGATCTCTAATCAACACGTGGACATGTCGCGCACGAGAGGGACCTTGTGGTAGGCCTCTCTCCAAGGGTCTCTAAACGCCTAGTTACGTAGTTTCGGATATCAGCATTTTTCGAGTGCTGAATGGACCCGCGTCAGGAGCTTCACTGGGAAAAGTCGGCTGGTTCAAGCGAAAGTTTGCATGTCGTCCTTCCAAGCGTGCCATGCTTGCAGCTTTGTAAACCTCCCAGATCTTACCGCGTCATTGGTGTGCTTCGTCTCAATAAACATCGCCTGTTTGTTGGGGTGCACCTCGCAGGATACGCAGAGGGGCCCAATTGCTGCGATAGTCGGCCCCCTTTTCGATCAAAATGCCAGCCAATGCCCTCTACCTTGCTCAGTAGTTCACCTTCCGCACTATCACAATGGCACCAATGATGTCAGATTCACATCATCACACCATACATGCAGGACGATACGGCAATGTTACTTGATATGGTGGTAGGCTGGATCACCAAACGGCCTCATCTAGGTAGGAGAGCAGTTATGCTTCCTGGCTTTGATTGTTGTGATCCTGTATCCTATGAGCATGCGCCACTCAGATCTCCTTGCACCATCGCGTCAACACATTGTTCAGCTTGACGCCTACCGGAATCTCCTCCAACGCCATGTCGACCTTCCACATCTTCCCCTCGAGACCGCCATAACCAGATGCTCGGCCGGTACCAAGACCTGCCGGCACGAGCAGGCCGAGCGATACGAGCCGTTCCCACGCTGTGGCGGCCACACCGCGGCCCCATACCCGCACCCCGCCTCCGTGAGCCAGCATGCCCGAGCTGGCCGACTGCACACGCTGTCGGCCCATGAGTGAGCCGTATTCGTCATAAGCCATGGCAAAGTTGACCGTATCAGTATGTGCCACGATGTCCAGACGAGCTGCGGCGATTAGCAGTCCCAGATCCAGTTCTGAAAGGGACGGTAAGATGTGCAGCTTTGAGACTGGTGGTTTAAGCGACACGACTGGACCGTTGTTGGACGGAATGACTAGATCCGGTGAATGTGGTGATAACGAAGACAGGGAAAGAATGCATTCCGACAAGAAGGCGGGCACTGATTTTGTTGTTGCGTAGTGATATTGAAGGAGGTTGGAGAAAGCCTTTTCTTTGCGCAGTACCTGCGGACGGATCAGATCCTGTGTACTGCCAAGGAAGGAACATGCTTACCTCAATCATTGCGTTCCAATTCGTCTGGAAAGCCTCGTGGCCCTCTATGCTCACGTCGATCCCCTCGGCCTCCATGTCTTCCTCATCAACCGTAAGACCCTGCTTGCATACGTTCCAGTATGCTGGCAAGCTCTTTGGCATTGACAAGTAAACATAACGATGGCTGAAACGACTCTTGACGCGCTTCTCGAGCATTTCTACGACGTCCATTCGAGTCGTACAGCCTAGTACCGCTATTGGAGCTTTTCGCGCTTGCGCAATGTCGAAAAGATTGTATAGCAAAGTCTGGCGGGGATGCGCCGCAAACATGTCAAATTCGTCAATGACGAAGATAACCGCCTGAGATGTTACGCCTTCCTCTGCCCGAGCCATTTCTGACGGGTGGGAGAGAAGTGCGAGAAGGGAGGTCATCGTGTCGGCATAATTTGACTGCGCAGGACGGTTAGAAGGACAAGATCGTTGAGTGTCAGTATCGTAGAGTTGCTCACCCTAGCCGTGAGATCGTCTTCGGCATCCATCTCCTTGCCCAGTTGGCGCCAAATTTCCTTGAGAGCCAACTTGTCATCGGTATGAATAAAGCCGTTCAGCCTCACGACGTGGAATTCCTTTCTGTGCTGCAGAGACAGATCCGCCACAATGCTCTCAACAAGCTGCACCTCGTCAGTGACGTTCTCACTTTCTGTCTTCTCGACGCGTACCGTGGTTTTGCCACATCCTCTCGCACCAATCACCAACATGGAGTTGCCTTCTCCAGCCAACACGGTTTGCTCGACAAGTTGGTGCGCTTTGTCATAAGCGTCGCCCTGGTCAATCAACTTGATCCGTCGACGCCCCGTACACCTATCAAGAAGCACTCTCTTCATACTGCTCAAGTGGTGCAAGAAGTTGGGAATCTTGGCCACATCCCCCGCCGCAGTAATGCGCGTCTCTTTCTGGTGGACGCAATTCTTGCAGTACCAGTCTCCTTTGGGGATTTTGGGGACGTCGTAACACTTTTGGTGGTATGCCTTATCGCACCCGTCGCAAAACAGAATCCTGTTTCCAGCTTTCGAGTCCGGCTTCCAGCAGATTTCGCAAACGTCCTCGTCTTCATCTTCCTCCTCCTTTTGTTCCTCTTCTACTTCTGCTTGCTCCTCTTCCTCAGACTCGGGTTGTACTTCGTCAAGAGTCTTCTCTTCCACTGCTACAGCATGCCCTTTCCGGGGTTTCGCAGTCTTCGTTACACCCGTTATCGTCTTTGTCTCAATAATCTTCTGCGATGGTTTCCTACTTCGCCCAAATTTGGCCGAAATATCCTCGAAGAAGACCTCCTCTTTCTTCGGTTCGTCTGCATAGTCGAAAGCAACGCTCTTGCTCATCCTTCCCGATCTATCACGTTTGGACGGCGTCAAGATACCCTTCAATGGCATAGAAACATTCCGGACCGCCTTTCCAGTGGTCTTCGTAGTTTCCTGGGCATCGTTGGCGGCGACCGAAGACCTTGCGCGGGATAACGGCGTGCCAGAGCGGCTTTCAATAGCCCTCTCGTCATGCACTTCAATGACCTTGGCCGTCGGGACCCTGCGCCTTCCGCTTGAGCGCAACTTCAAAGGTGACTCTTCTACCGAGGGAACCTCATCTACCAGATCATCGACCACAGTGTCCTGCTGTTCTTTTCGAACCGATCGTTTCCCGTTCGCCGCCTTTTTCTTCGAACCAGTTTCAACCACCGCATCCCTTTCTACGCCTTTATCCTTTTTCCCAGCTAGAGATTGACGAGCATTCAGCTCCTTCGGGTCCTTGTGTAGTTCGTCATCGGAGTCGGGAAACTCGTACGCATCGACGTCGATCTTCCCACGAGCCGCGATGGGGACCTTCGGCGTCGGCCGGTTCACGCTCCTGACATTTCGATGCCGTTGCGGTGGGTCGTCTTCGGGAGACTCGGGTACTTCGAACGGAGAACTAGCCGCCAGGGAGGTGGCCTTGCGGCCGGATTTCTTGATGGCCGATGATACGGCGCCGGGCGTGGACTTTGGCGTCGTCGGAGAGGATTTGAGGGTATCGTTTAGCCGGCGCTTCTTTTGCAGGGACGACGGTATCGCGGGCTCTTTGCGTTTGCGGCTTGCAGAGCCTGTAGCTTCGGGTGCCATTGTAGTCGTAGCCTCAACGGCGGATGGCAAATAATCAGAGTTGTCGTTCAATGTGCGGATAGGTAGCTACGCAGGATTCGCTGCGAACCTGCAGGACCTGGGCAAAGTACATGGGGTGAACTGACAGCTCTTATGTCTCTGGGGTTACCGTCGGGGGTTTTGGGACAGGGATTCGCGTCAGAATTGAACCTGCACGCGGCGATGTCAGGCGAATGTGGCCCATGCGCCCGAAGCTCTCGGCCGGGTGGGGCCTGCTTTGGCCGGTGAAGCTCTACGGGAATTGTTCGTTCCTACCAACCACGAAGCGTGTCCTCTGAACATCTTACTCAGTTGTTTCATATGTTTCTTGAATACTGTTTGGTTCAAGTTAAAATCACAGGCCAAGTATATAAGAAGTTCAACTTGCTCACAGCGCCATCCTCTTGCATAAATAATTGGACCACGAATAAGAGCGCAATGCCGAGGACAGCGCCGTTCAGCTACCTCCTCCTGTTTCCCGCTATTCAATACTGGTCATTCGCGCACACATCAGTTATCGATTATCCAGGCAAAAAGCCCGAAATTTGCATGACATTTGCTGGCTTGCTTGGCTCACGTTGTCTTTCCTATGCAAGCTCTAGGGTCGCAAACTGGGCTTTGAGGATAACAGAAATTTTGGTGAAGATCGGTGTTGACATGAAAGCTCGAAATCGAGACGACTTTACGCCTTTGATTACAGCTATTTTCAAGGCGACCTGGAGATGGTGAAGCTTTTGATGACCTAGGGGATGGGGTATATGACGGTCCCAAGAGACAGCGGGTATCTCGGAAAATCAAAGGAGAAATCGGTAGACTTTTAAAACAATGAGAAGATGGCGGGTTTTCGGAGAACAAGAGAGACTTCAACTTGAGCTGAGATGTGGGACTTATCTGATATGGGTTGAATGCTTAAACCATGATCGCCTAACAAAAGTAGTTACTGGAATCGAACTATCGTCAGAAGACGAACTTGGCCAGAAGCCCCGGTGACTGTTTCCAGATCCTCCACCGTCACCATCTGATTTCAGCTCGAGATATATCTCATCAACCATGCGAACATATGACTTGACTTGTCGAAGAGGCTATGTGAAAAACGTCAGGGGCCATTAGATGGAATTGAGTGGATGATGTTCATTGAGTAAGACTAGACGCTGTCCGATTGTACAGTGCGAGGTTCTGGGGGATTCTGCACTGCGCCGCACTGTACGTACATCTGCCTGCATCCACATTTTCCACCTCACACCTCATCTCTCAAGTCATCAACCTTACCTCGAGGCGCAATACGACTGCCTCAATTTTCATCGGCAGTCGCATAAGAGCTGTTTCAGGGCTTTGTAATACATTTTCCGTTGCATTTGACTCATTTTTCTGGGGCAAAGCAAACGCTTAAGAGGGTCTCAGAGACTCTCTGAAGCTCCAGAGACATCGTCCTCACACCCCACTCCCCGCTTTGCAGACAGCGACACCAACTCACCAAACATGGACGCCCATGAGGATGACAACGACATCAAACTTCAAAAGATATCCTCGGATCTCATCGCAGACTTCTCCCGCTCTCTACCCCTATTCCTCCGCAAACCCGACGGACATAGTCTCCGCAGCCGCGTTCGCTCCTCGGAGACAGCACGCCTAACCTCCAGTGTCAGCTCGTCACTACTCCCATCCGTTTCTTCCTTGGATGTCTGACTTAAACATAGCTCCTGGGACCCTTTCAAGAGCTGCCGCAACTCCTTGACCCGCACCTTCCAACATGGCTCCCCCTGCTCGCGACAACCTATCTCGCTCACCTCAACACCCGCACCTGCAACCCCGAACAGCTCTCAACCCGCTCTCAGCTCCTGGAGCCCTCGAACCTCGCCATATCCAAGCTTATTTACACCTTCACCAAGATTCGTGGCGAAAAAGTCATCGTTCGCTTCTTGAACGTCGAGACTAGACACATTGAACCTCTTTTATCAGCTATCGAATCTGCAGAGCATTCGACGTCACCAAGGTCCGCTCGTCCGTCCCTGAGCCCCCTATCCCCACAATCCAATACACAGCAGTGGTCCTGGGAAGAGCGATATCTCGTTCTTCTCTGGCTCTCTCACCTTCTTCTTGCCCCCTTCGACCTCTCAACCATCTCATCCGCCGCGGCAGATGAACAGCTTACTCTCCCCACAATCCCAAACTTCACATGGCCGTCATCCGAGCTTCCTGGCATCACCGTCCGCATCCTTCCCTTGGCGATCAAGTATCTTGCATCCCCTGGAAAGGAACGCGATGGTGCTCGCTCCCTTCTGGTTCGCATCGCCATGCGACGAGACATGCAGTCCCAGGGTGTCCTCGCCGCTCTGGTTCAATGGGCCGTCACTTCTCTCAACCCATCTGCAGAAACCCCACCACAGCCGCCGTATTTCTACATTGGCGTCCTCTCTTTCCTGGCTGGCGTTCTGAGGTCGTCCATTAACACATCAGATATGGATGTCTATCTCTCCTCGATATTTCGTACTGCGCACGCCGTGGCTTCGTCTGAGGTGGAAGAGACCCCCATCTCAGCAGCTATCCGTTCTGTCGCAGTAGCTCGGAAGATGGTGATCAAAGTCATCCGCTCCGTCACTGTTTTGCTGCTTCGCAAGTCACCGTCGGACCCAGACAGCACCGAGCTTATCGAGACGTCCATCGGGTACCTTCTCGAATGTCTAGCTGACAATGACACGCCCGTTCGTCTGGCCGCTTCCAAAGCATTGAGCATCGTCACCCTCAAACTTGATCCGGACATGGCTTCTCAGGTTGTCGACGCTGTTCTTGACTCCCTGACCCGCAATGTCCTTTGGGTTCGCGAGCCGGGTAATTCCAAGGGGCTCAAAACCCGAGACCTCGCAGCCGTTGACCCACTCGAATGGCATGGTCTGATGTTGACTCTCTCACACTTGCTCTATCGCCGCTCCCCTCCCGCAGCACAGCTACCAGATATTGTCCATAACCTACTCCTTGGATTGTCCTTCGAAAAAAGAAGCACTTCGGGAGGCTCCGTGGGCACCAATGTCCGTGACGCTGCATGCTTCGGGATCTGGGCCCTGGCTCGGCGATATGCCACCTCTGAACTCCTCCAAGTTACCACGACTGCCGTCGTCGCCGCCCGATCTCATAGTCAAGATGCTTCGATCTTGCAAGTTCTCGCGACGGAACTTGTAGTTACGGCCTCACTCGACTCCGCAGGTAACATTCGCCGCGGTGCCTCGGCAGCTCTGCAGGAGCTAATTGGACGTCACCCTGACACGGTGGAGAAGGGTATCTGGGTCGTGCAAACGGTCGATTATCATGCTGTTGCCTTGCGCTCCCGCGCCATTCACGAGGTAGCTCTAAATGCTACAAAGCTATCACCTCAGTATGGCACCGCAATGCTTGACGGCCTTCTCGGATGGCGAGGAATCGGCGATGCAGATGCAAATTCCCGTCGTGTCGCCAGTACATCTTTTGGTACACTGACTTTGGAACTTTCTCAGCAGAACGGTTCTGTCTCCATTGCGCAATTCACACTTTCCATTGACAGTATATTGGCTCGGCTTCACGCTCTTCAAACGAGACAAGTTGATGAGAGGCATGGGCTTCTGCTCTGTCTCGCCTCCGTCCTCGACAAGTTTCCCGAGCTTCTGGCTACGAAACCGGATGGGAAAGCGACTGAACTAATCAACCGCATCGTGCGCGAGCTAGGAATCATCTTCAAAGACTTCCAGACGATTACCTATCGTCGACCTGAACTTATCGCCGAAGCCTCAAGCCGTCTCATAACCTCGTCCCTTCCCATCCTGCAAGCAGCTGCACTCCCTGATGGTGACAACTTGGCTCTGCAACCAGGGTACAAAGTTGTTTCCGTCTCCAACACTAAGGCCCTTTTCATCACCATGAAGGCCATCGACTCACAGCCCGATATTCCCGAAGCCATTTCAGCCCTCTCCTCGGCTTTCGCCCCTGTCATTTCAGCCGGTCTCTCTCGTTCCGAAAAAGAAGCCGTCGCAGCTTCCTCTGAAGCGGCCTTGGTCCACCTCATCTTTTCACCTCCCTCGTCCCGCAGAAGACAGGTTGAAGAGTGGGCGTCAACAGTACGCCACCGCCCAACATCCCGCACGGCAAACGATACGGGCGTGCTGTTCGCCCTGACTATGGCATACCCTGTAACCACAAATTCAGGCGTTTTCGAAGTCGAAGAGAAGGACGTGGTCTGCGACGCGATCCTCACGCGATGGGCGGGTGACAACGACATCGACACGCGTGTGGCGATTCTCCAAAGCCTGTCGCAGAGCGTCATACTTCGCGACCGCGCTCTCGTGTTCTTGGATCTCCTAGCCGAGGGTCTGAACGATTACACAACCAACGCCAGAGGCGATGTGGGATCTCACGTTCGACTCGAGGCGTTGAGGGCTACCAAGCTGCTGTGGAGGATCGCCTTCGAAGAGGGTGTTGAGGTTGACTGGCTGCCGACCGCGGTCTCGAAGCTCTTCCTTCGCATCCTGCGTCTGGCAGCGGAAAAGCTGGATCGTGTTCGCACGGAAGCGCACGCGGTCCTCGCTCTGACGCTGCAACCGAGGTAAGGAAATCCATGGTGATTTTGTTTTCACGGCAGGACGCTGATGAGCATAGCTTCGCTTCACGTTTCAGAAAGCTGACCTTCTCCTCCCGCGAGTACTTCCAAGACCTGCTCAACCTCCACACCTCACCAACCTCTCTCCGCCCAATGCTCTCAGAAGCAGCTGGATCCGATCAGGCGGCTTGGATGTGCGAGATCTTGGCAGGCTACGTTACCTCCGCCGACACGGGTAACGAAGACCTGGTGATCGCCTCCCGCGCCGCCCTGGCCGACTTTTGCACAGCATCCTCGGCCAACCTGACAGCCGTGTGCGTCGCGCTGGTCTCCAACCTCGAAACGCAGCAGAGCCAGGATCGGGTGCTTGTGCCGACGCTCGAGATCGTCGCGTTTCTGAGCCACGTTGGGCTTTTCCAGAAGTGTGAGGAGGTCAATCTACGGCAGCTGTGCCTACAGGTCCAGAGGGCGGGCTACAAGACGGGAAACGTGAGGAAGCTGGAGGCATGCATCAAGGTATATGGCTGCGTGGCCGGATTCGATGTGGAGCAGCAGGGCCTGGAGCTGCCGGCGGAGGTCGTCGACAAGAGACGGGATGGGATGCTGGAAGCGAGGAAGAGGCTTGGTTTACTCATGTTCCATCCCTGGCCCCGGATTAGGAGCCAGGTGGTGGACGAGCTGTGGAAGCTGTTTGGGGAAGAGGGCGGTGCCCAGACGTTGAAGAGTACGGATTGGAGTAAAGCCGAGAAGGTTTCCATTAAGAAGGTTGTCGAGAAGCTTGGGTTGACACAGGCAGCGTAGACTAAGGTAGACTAGAGTAGAGTAGACTACATGTTGTTCATGCCTAGACGGAACGCTCTCATGGTCTTGGATACCACCTTCGAGAAAGCTGGTTTGAACAACTTGCTTCTGGCAGCTGCTAAGAAGACTCGTCAAACTTTGGGTTCGGCCGGTCTCTGATTGCTTGCTCTACTAGTCGGCAAGACCCACACGGGAGCGTTGGTAGGAAGTGTAATTGAAGGACTGAATGTAGAGGACGATTGCGAGCTGCCCATGCAACGCGAAAACATGCTGTACAGAACCAACCAACTAGACACTTCGTCATGCAAAATACGGCGCGTCTCCCGAGAGGGAAGGTTGCGCGTCAGAGGGGTTGCAGATATTGAGTACTATGCGGGTATGCCGTGACGCTAACGCCGGCGGTCGAATACTACCTACCTACCTGATCAACGGTTCCCGTAGGGCTGAGTCAATGCAATCGAAGCTAAGGAGTAGCATATCCCCGGATACTGCGAATCCGGCATTGCGCCTTTTTTGAGGAGAGTTGACGTGCTCGTGAACACCAAGACTACGTCGCAGTGTTTTGCTCGTGTCTTGCGGATGCCGTGGGGGTCACCGTAACAGCAGTTTGGGGTGTCGCCCATCAGATCAGCAACGTTAGCAATGATGGTCATCACCGCTACGTGGGAGGTCCTCCATCAGCCGGACGAAGAGGTGCGTGCCATGTGTCGAAGCGGTTGCGTCTTGCGACTGCATCGTCAACATCTGCCATTATCAAGGACCACACGCACTGATTAAGTAGGCCGAGTAGAATTCCCTGGCAAAGCCTTCCGTGTTACAATACTAGTTTATTCTATTAGCTGAATTTACCTAATAGTTAATACGGCGCGAGTTTATCGCGCCGGTGGTCCCGGTTTTCGACGTGTTGCCCCAGCCATGATGTTTGAATAACAAATTTCTGGATGGAGAAAGCCGATCATGATTATCTCCGATCCTGAACCTACTGAGAAAAGGCAGCCACGTATCCAAGAGCCATGAAATGGTGTTAACAAGCCACATGAATAGATGTCGGCCTTGTAGTACATAACAATTGTGACTATTTAGGTCTGCCAGTTCCGGAGCTGTCTTGTGGGGTTCTAGACGACCTCAGCGGACAAACGTCCTTCAAGCAGTGCAACCAGCCGCTGAGCCATCCGAAATAATCGTAGTCGCTTCGTGAACAGACATGGCGCTGAAGACATCCAAGAGGTAGCCCGAAACCTATCGGAAATAACTGTCTGGCCCCGATGGAACAGTAATAGACGCGTATGGCCACATCATTACCGCGACCTCGGTTGTAAATGATTACTTTCGAGATGTGCAGACCAGATTATCCAAATATTGTGGACCAGCAAAAAGCTACGACTTTGGGTCAGCCGGAAGATGCTACGACGTTTACTCGGGCGGTCCGCTGCATCTTTCTCGCCATTCTAGCATCTTACGATGCGGTCATTGCAGTGTCAAGGAGCAACGAGGAGGCTCGAGGCTGTTATCATGCTGGACTGAAGTTCGTTCACGTCTAAAGCGCGGGAAATGAGGCTTCAAGTGTTGAAGAGAAGCGTTTCTAGCAGGGGACGGCAAGGGCCCGCACATCGACTCTGGAACCCGTGATGTATGCTCTCGATGATAAACAAAGCGCTTCTTCGAGGCTACGAATGGGCAAAGGAATTATTAAGCAACGAACATGAATTCCACTAAGTGTCACTATTGAGAAACGTCCTATAGGGCCACATTTATAGTTACTAAAGAGCTTAATCTATTATAACGAGAGTAGATATAACGTAGTCGCTTATAACTATAGTTAGAGGAATAACCCCTAGAAAAAGGTCGCTCTGGAGCTAATATTAGTTATATACTACGCTAGGAATAGGTGATACTAAAGGTATTATAATATACCCCCCTAGATATAGCTATAGCTAGAAAAGCGCCTAACTATATAATATCCCTTAAAATACCTAAATATAAAGCAATATATTAATAAATAACCTATTAATAAGCCTTTTTATAAAAGAGATAATAAAGTAAAGTTATTTATATTAGGTATAAGCGAAGTATAAATAGTCGTAGTTTTCTACCTTTATAACTATTACTATTATTATTATAATACCTTTTATTTACTAACTCTTACTAATAGTAGTAGAATCTATTATCTCTTATTAGCTTAGGTAGGGTAGCTACTATTATATTAATTCTAAATAAAATAACCTAGCCGCCCTCCTACTTTTTTAACTCTTCCCTATATATAATATAATAACTATATATATACCTAACTTTAGTTCTAATAATAGCCTTATTATACGCGCGTATATATATATACCTATAACGTATAATAATCTTAAAGCTATTATAATATACTAATATATTTTTAAATACCTCTTAAAAAGAAAACTAGTTAGGCTATAGCCCTTAAGAAGGCGCGCGCTATTAAAAGTAAGAATAAAGCTAGGGGTAGAGGGGTATACCCTCCTCCTATAGAGAGCGATAGTAAAGTTATATATATATTATTCCTTTTTATTATTAATATATAATATACTAATATATTATATAGTAAGTAAAAGGAAGTAGAAGTAACCTATATAGGGTAGCTCTAAGGGTAAGGGTTTATAGCCTAAAAAGCCCTAGGGTTACCCTCCTAGGTAATCTAAGAGGATAGCTCTTAATAAGTTAAAATCTCTTTATTATTATAACTATATATTAGAATATTACTAACCTCGTTATTATTATAATTCCTAAGGAGATAGATAAGGAGGAGAGTATTAATAAGGGTAGTTTAGAGCCCCCTCCTAGCTCTCCTCTCCCTAGTAGAGGTATAGAGATAGAGTAAATACCCCTATTTAATAAGCGCTACTTTTAGTATATTTTAAGCGAGCTCTTAGGCTTATTAAATAAAAGGTACTTACTTAGTATAGTAAGTAAGTATAATTACTATTATAAGGGTAAGGTGCTTTATTAATAAATCAGCGCCCTTATTATTATTATAGCTTACTAATATATTAAAGCTAAGACTTTAGATAACCTAGTAGTTAGAAAGTTAAGGTTCTATACGCGCTTTATTTCTATAACTATCTTCTAATATAATATATAAACCCTTACTTATTAGAGAGCTACGCTCTATAAGGCTATTACTATTTAGAAGGAGGAGATTATAATAATAAAGAAGGGTAGTAATAGTAAGGGTTTAGATAGGGCTTCTATAGTAATAAGTAGTTCTAATATATATAGCGTTATTACTCTATCTCCTACCCTAGTTCTATTTAGAACCCTAGTAGTTAGTATAGGTATACCTATACCTTATTCGCTTACTAGTAATATAGCTACTATAATACGCTATATAGTTAATAGTCTTATTAGTATATATTTACTAGAGGTATTATTACCCTCATATAATATCCTAATAGATTAGTATAAGTAAATCCTCTAAGGTTAGGTAGTAGAAAATTAGTATTTTAGGGTAGCCCTTTAGGGTATATTATATTCTTTTACTCCTATAGGAGTAACTTCAGGCTCTCTAGCTAGTAAGCTATAAATTAATTAAAAATTAAGCGCTACTAGCCCTCTTATACTTATTTAGAGCGTCCCTCGTTTATTATAATTATTCTTTATATATCTTTTAGATTAAGGAGCGAATAGAACTATTTAAATTTCTTATAGTTAAGAACTTTTATAAGACTATTAGCTAGTATATTATTTGTTAGTATATATATTATATTAAACGATCCTCTAGCGTGTTCTTATTATAGCTATATATTCTAAATATTAATATACTATAGCTTAGTTAAGATCTATTCCTTTTTACCTACTATAAGATAAATTATTTATTAGTTATTATAGTAAATCTTCTAGATATTACTAAGTTTAAGAGTAATATCCCTAAATAGCCTCTAAAGATTAATAGTCTCCTTAGCTATATATTTAAGGCTTAGAAGCTCTACTTCTATTATTAATATTATAACTATAGCTTATTAAGTAGCTTTCTATTAAACTAGTCCTCTAAAGAGCGAGATTATATACCCTTAAGATAACTTCTATATCTCCTTATTATTTATAAATAAAGCGTTACTTATAATTAGTAATACCTATCTACCCCCTGAGTTACTAAAGTATATTACGAGGTAATAAGTATAATATAAGTATTATATAACCTAGTTAGTAGTAGTATAGTAATAAGGAGCAGGATTTATTAGGAATCTTAAGAGTAGAGAATATATAAAAGCAATATTAGGTCGGATTATAATAGTAATATAGAGTATAGAGCTAATCTTTGCTTAGAAACTCTTTACCTCTAATAATATTACTACTATTTTACTCTTTAAGAGTAATAGGTTTAAAAGGGGGGTTATTAGCGCTCTTAAGTTAAGTAAATTAAACTTCTTTATAACCCGCTTAATATATTAGTTATAAGAAAGTTATATCTTTTATATAGCTTAGTTATAAATAACTCTAATTCTAAGATAGTACTTAACTAGGCCTTATTCCTTTAATTTATATATTTCCTTTAGGCTAGTAATTACTCTTTATATTACTTCTTTATAGTTCCTATAAAATAAGATAAGGAAGTCGTTTATATAGAAAATAACGAGGACCCTCTTCTTAGTTAACTAGAAGAGATATAGGTTTTTACTTATAAGTATAAAGCCTAAACGCTAAAGGGTTAAGGAGAACTCCTTATACTAGAGTAGTAGTATATCCCTTAGCTTATAGAGCGCATAGCGTAGTTTAATATACTTCCTAGGCTACTTAAAGCTATCTAGTAACTTATAAATAATTAGGTCTTCGTTTAGATCCCGAGAGGTATTTAGGAACGTATTAATAATATCGAATTATTTAACTTCGAGGTTAAATTATATAGTAATTACTATTACTACCCTAAAGGTATAAGTAGTAAGGGTTATTATATAAGTCTATTTAAGGGGCGACTTCTCTTACTAATCGCCTTAAATATAGATCCTTGCTTTATACTAGTTAAGGATATTATCCTTATTAAATTTATAAGTAAATACCTACTTTAAAGGGATTAGTCTCTTTATTATTATCTCTCGATTAATAACGCGCTATATATCTATCTATTATAATTTACCTATCTTAACCTTAGCTACTTCTTTAAAGCGAGTTTAGAGCGCTTATAGGAGGTTTAAAAGTTCTTTTTATAAGTAAGTTAGCTTAATAAGGTTATTAGTAGTAAGACGTTTATAGATTATTATAGTTATATAAGCGGGTTTTATGCTATAGATAGCGGTATAAATATAGCTATAGAGTATATAATACCCTATATTAGCTTCTAAAAAGGCCTTCTATTAATTAGATATAAAAGTCTTAAAGAAGCTAGATACCCGCTCCTGCTCTATATAGTATTAGAGTAAAAACTAGTAACTAGAGCGGGATTTACTTTCCGCTATTCCTAGTTATAAGTTACTAAGTAATAGATTATATAGTTATTAGCTTTAATAAGTTTAGCTATAGCCCTCCTAGTTATATACCTAGTTAGACCTCTATTTAGTATTAGCCCTCTCCTCTCTATCCTAATATAGCTATATTAATAGATTTAAGGGCTTACTATCTAAAGGTTCGTTCTTATTACTCTTACCTACTTTAGAAATATATTTTAAAATAGGGAGTAGTTTAATTATAATATAATCCTTAATCTATTCCCCTTTAGAATTAACTTCTCTAATAGCTTTATATATATAATTCGTTTCTAGTATATATACTATACCTACTACTCTATCTATTAAGGCTAGGCTTTTATCTAGCTCTAGTATAGGATTAGGGGATAATAGCTACTCCCCTTTCTAACCTACCTATTCCTTTAGAAGTTTTAAGATTCTTCTATTTAGAGACTTAGTTATAAGAACGAGGGTTAGTATAGGTAACTATTTAGTTATAAGTATTAATATAGCTTTATCCTTATTTATAATACCTAGGATCTAAAGTTTAAAATTAACTTATAATATAGGCTTTTTAATCTCTTCTACTATCTTACGGATAATATCTTTTAGAATAGCCTCTTTTACCTTATCCTTTATATAGAAAGTCCGTTTATTAAACGTTATATTCTATATAATAATAACTATTTATAATACGGAGATCTAAACCCTATATAGGTTATAGGTATTTAGAACGTATCCTACTAGGTATCTAATATATCCCTATAGTACTACCTTAAAGTCTCTTTTATTAATTCCTCTTTCTTATTCCCTCTTAAGGGGGTATATATAGTAGCTATAGGTATATATATATCCCTAGTAAGGGCGAAGGTCGCGGGTTAGGGCTGCTCTATTATTAGGTTACTACTAGTAAAAGTACTAGTAGAACTATTCCTCTTTAATCTATAGTAGTGAATACTAGTTATAGCGTTTAAATAGGCTTATATTATAAAGCGTTATTACTACTAGTACTATCTTAGCCTATAGTTTTATAAGTAAGCTAGCTATAGTAAGTATCTTAATTATTTAAGTTATAACTTCCTAACTAGCCTATCCCCCTCCCCTATTTAGTTCTTTTATATATAGAGGAGTTATTTTAATCTCTATTCCTTCTATATAGGTCTAATCCTTATATCCTATATAGCTTATAAGTAAAATTACTAACCTCTTAATATCTTATTTAATCTTATAAATAGAAAGTCCCTTTTATTAATATACCTATTACTTAAAGGTATATAGAGCGAGTATAACGCTATTATAGGTCTTATTAACGCGTAGAAATATAAAAAGCTAACTAATATATTTATCTTTAATAATAAGGAGCTATTAGTTCTATACGATTCTATAGTAAGGGTATATTACTTTATCTTCTAATATTTATCTAGAAATTACCTATTTAGCGTGCGTAACTACGTAGTATTAGTATTATAAGCATATTAGGCCTTTAATCCTTACCCCCTAAGTAGTATATACTAGCTACTCTAGAGCCTTAGGGCTAAGGTACCCGCTTTATAAGTACTAAAGTATTACGTTATTACTCTAGTTTAGTAGTAGTATAAAAGAGGTATACTTATATATTATAAGCACGTAGTTTATATTATTAATAATAGTATTAATACTTTAGGGGATCTACTTAGGAATAGAGTATAAGGAACGAGGCTTATATTTAAGGAAAGCGAGGTTCGCTTTCCTAATAAGTTTCTTAATTATAACGCTATTCTTATAGATTCTAAAGCGAAGTATATAGTTATACCCTAAATACTAAATACCTATCTTCTAAAGTAGCGCTTTAGAGATAATATTAATATAAAAGTTCTCTATATATCCTATATTATAGAGCGTAAGGTCTTCTATATTTATACCTTTTAAGCTATTAAGAGCGTTCTTAATAATCCGTATACCTTTTATAATAATTAAGTATAACGCTATTCTAGAATTAACCTATTCTTTTTTATAATACCTAATTAAGGAGGGGATAAGTAGGGACTTATTATTTACTAGGTATATCCCTCTATAGTTATCTAGGACTATAGACTTATATAATATATAGGGTCCTAAGTAGGGGGTTATAAAAATACTTAGGTACTCTTTATCTAAGTTAATTATATTATCCTTAACCTTATTTAAGAGGGCTATATAGAAAGCGACTACTACTATATTAATAGGGTAGCTTAGGGCTATATCGGATTTCTTAGATAAACCCTTATTACCTCCCTTATTATTTTAGTAGTTCTTACCCTTATAGGGTATAGCGCGTAGCTAGTCTTTATAAGTAAGTTCCTTATAAAGATTAGTAAAGCGTAGGTTACTATTTAACTAGTTATAGATCTAAGCTACTTATATATCTATTACTAATATATAGGGGCCTTTCTAGTAGTATCTAGTTAAGGCAGCTTCTAAGTAGTTATAATTAATACTTAGCTATTAATAACTTAACCGATATAGGTACTATTTACTACTAGATAAGTTACTAGTTATAGGAATATTTAATAAGTTAGCCTCGTTTATATAGCTAGCTAGTATTATAAAGACCCTAGCGCTTTATTCTCGTGATCTTAAGTAGAGTATATCCTTATATAAGAGGTCCTTAAATATATTAATATATTAGCTTATATTAGAAACTAATATCCCTACTCGCTCCTATTTAAAGATATTTATAATTTCTATATTAGCTTAAGTAGGTATAAAGTAATAACTTACTACTTAAAGAAAAGTTTTTAAAGCGAGGGTATTACTTACCTTAAGAAGCTTAAGCTAAGTAGTATAGAAATAGATACCCCTAAAGTCCTTAATCTAGGTATTAGGATTAATACTCCTATTCGCCTTTTCTAGGACTTAGATATACTCCTCTTAAATAATAATAAGGGTATTAGCCTCGCTTAGAGTATAGTAATATTTAAGATTAATAATAAGGCTATATAGGGTTATATCCCCTTTAGTAATAAGTTCTATATATATAGGTATAATAATATTATAAGTAATAGTCTCTATAACTAGATAGTTAATCTATTTAAACTCCTAGTCCTCGTAGGTTTACTTAGACTCTTATATAGCGAGCGAATAAAAGTGCTCTAGGTATTATTCCTATATACTTATAGTATTCTTATTAATTATAACTAGGGTAGTTAGAGGCTAAAAGGGTTATAATTTATTTATCTATATCCTAGTAATAGACTTAGGAGTAGTCCTAGAAGTAGTATTAGAAATAGCCTCTTCTAGAGCTTCCTAGTTAAATAGAGCGATATATTAATTATAAGCGCTCTTCTCCTATAGGTATTAGGTATTAATATCCTAGTTTTATTTAGTAATATATAAATTAAAAGTTAGAATTTCTAATAAGGTCTTACCTAGGTATAAAGGTCCTTTAGGGTTATCTAAGTTAATATACTTCTAAACTCTAATAGCTTAGGCTTTAGCTTAGATTATAATATATTAAGTAGTAAAATCCCTATATATAGTTAGCTAGTATAATATTATAATAGTAGTAGTAAAAGATATTATAGTTAAGGTTATTTAGAAATAGAGGGTTTATAATAATAGAGGATAGTATATAATAAGGAGGAAAGAAGGAATAGGAGAGAGGAAGTTTTAATAAGTACTTTTAATAGTAAAGGTTTATTTTAAAATAGTAATTAGGGGTCTAGTTAGAGCTAGGCTTATAACTATTAAGAAACGTCCTATAGGGCTATATTTATAGTTACTAAAGAGCTTAATCTATTATAATAAGAGTAGCTATAATATAGTTACTTATAACTATAGTTAGAGGAACGACCCCTAGAAAAAGGTCGCTCCGGAGCTAATATTAGTTACGTGCTGCGCTAGGAACGGGCGATGCTAAAGGCATCACGACAGTTACCAAACGAGATATAAGTAGAAACGATAGGAGAAATATTGATACTGGATAGTAGGATTCTTTCAGGGGGGCAGAGGCGGCAGTTAATAGTAATTTAATAGATAGCGTGTGATCTAATTCAAAACCCCTTTATCTTCCGTTGCAAAGGCTGCGACTATGACGCTGAATTACTCACGCACATCGTGGTATTCTGTCGATCGGACGAGGTCGAGGTCCGAAGAGGCTGTGAGCATCACCCAGGCAGGCATTCTGCGTGGCTCAGTAGGTGGTCACGTAACCTCTGCCAATCATTGCTGGGGCTGACACTGCGGTCGCCAAGTTTTTAATGTCCTCACGCGAGCAGTCGGGCCGTTTGGACGGCAAGCTCATGAGTTTGACTCACCGGACAACTCTGAAACGAGTGGTATTCAACCTCGGATTCTGCAAGCCCTGTCATGGCAACATATGTGAGGTAGCGTGTTCGCAGTATTGCGAGGAGGACGTCGCCAATAATATCCGGAGACAGGCGAGATAGACAGCGCCGTATACCACGTACCGCTCTGAGTTGGTTGTTGGCATAAATTGGTGGATGCCATAGATACAGTTCTTGCAGTATAGTTTGATGACTGCTGGATCGAGAATTTCATTTCCCACTTTGTTCAGAGGGTCGGTGGCTCATCTTTGGCGGCCTAATCTGCTTTGGCTTACCGACTTACCACGTGGAAGTCACATAAAGTGGCCCTTGGGAGCAATCATGAGGGCAAGGGCAGCCTTATGGGGGATGACGGATCAAACTCGAGCATGGCGCGGTAATCACGCAGAGCTGAAATCGGTGTCCCTTCATTTTCGCTTGCTGAGACACGACCGCGCTGGTGAGGCAGAGAGATACCAAGAAGAGGGAAGGCCTATATCGAAGACCAGGCAACAGACCTGGTGCGGTCAGGTTGGCTCGGAGGTGAGGAAGTCAGCAAGTCGGCAGACCGAGGGGGTGTGGACATCTGTCTGCAAGTCCCCAAGTCAGTTTGTGGAGAGGCCGGGGTTGGACCATATGGCGGGCGTGCGGTTAGCGTACACCCCAGGAGTGGATAGCATCATTCAGAGCACCTGCTGAGTGGGGTAAGCAGACAGATGCAGTGAAACTATGTGTGAGGTGCTCGCTCTCCATATTGGCTCTTTCGCACTGGATGAGCCTCAGGTGCAAGTTGCAAAAGCGCCCCTTCCAAGTGTGACAGGTATGTGCAAAGAGTAAGGAGAGGTGGGCGGCCTTGCTGCTGTGGTGCTGTTGGGTCAGGAGCACACAGCAGTCAGCCAGTGTCGTATTGATAGCGATCTCTTGGTTGTGTGGAGACGATTCTCAGGGCCTCCGACCGAGAGGTGTTACCGATTCAGATTGGAGCGGTGTCGCGTGAGCAGCGGTGTACTGAACCAGCCAACAGAATGAGCCGGAACCAAATGTGCCTTATTCCAGCTCTCGGCTTAGGCGCCGAGCGCGATAGGCGTTTCGGCGGGCTGCGTGTCTCTGACGATGGCGCTGTGCCGTGTCTTCGTGCTGTAGCCAAGGAGTCAGACTTGTATGCGTGCTCGAAAGTCGGATTGAATGAACCACGGAATCCGTGGAGAGTAAGAGTGAGAGTGACCTCGCACAGATTGGGTGAGCAAATGTGCTGCAAGGTCGGGCGGTACATGGCTCATTCAGGAAAAGCTGGCACAGATGGAGGTGGCAGCAATGGGCGGAACAGGGCTCGAGGGTTGCATCTGAACGAAAATCACCATCTGTAATAGCTGGACGGCGCCAGGAGAGTCTGGTCGGAAGAATTTGGGTGATAGATTTTGCGTCGCCTTTTCGTAATCGTGAGAAGGCGGGGACTGGAGGTGAGTTGCCCGGATTAGGACTAGGTCTTTCCCCGATGACAGGAAACCGGACCGATTCTGGCCAGTGAGAAGCGGCAGAGGCACACTGGAACTTGGACGGCTTGTTCTGTCCCGTCTGTTCTGGCCAACGAAATGACGAGATATCCGGGCAGCTCCATACCTTAAGGTATACTGCATTTGTCTACCGAAGACTGAGTAGTGACAGGCTCCATGCAGGGAAACAGGGCAACACAGATCCATTTACGAGACGAGACGACGTGACGATTATATGAGGCGGACAACAGCTGCACCCCGTTGTGCACCTACGCATCTAGACCTCAAAACTGAGAGCCCTTATCCGTCCGTACCTGCCTCAAAGTGGGGTTTACGTAGGTGTATTACCTAGGGCAACACCAAATCCATCTAGCCTTCCAGTTATCTTATCTTCCACACTGACAGGCACCTACTTTCTCGAAACGCTGTGTCTCCTCTTTGGGAAAAAGAATTGGCAACATTCAATACGACGGGGCTAACTCGAACTTGTTCTCTTACTTAGTATTAGTAACCTTTATGTCCGCAAAAAACGGGGTCTTTTCCACGCTAAATAATAAATAAAAACTTAGTCGTAGTTACTAACTAACTTAACGATTTTAATTAAAACCTTAAACTAGAAGACTTAGAATAAGCTATAGGATATTATAAACCTCTATAGGTAATCTAAGGTTATAAAATAAATCTTTAAAGTGCTTAAGTATAGTAATAAAACTATAGGTATCTTAAATCAATCTGAACCAAGCCGCTAAGATGCCTCAACACCTATATCTTATCGATACTCGAACTTGTTCTCCCTCTACCGCGAGTCCGCGACCATACCAATTCCCATCCCTTCCCCCACACACCCCTTGGAGCTCCCTTTTCCACACCCTTTCTCCGATTTCCAAAAGCCCCCCACCGTCTTGTGGCTGGACATGGGTGGCAAAAGGCACTAGAAGCCCCCCACATCCTACTTACCTTATCCTCCTTACATCGTTCCCTTTGTGCCCTGCCGTCCAAGGCATCAAGCTAACGTACCGTTTGAACCCCGAGGAGTCTACCGCAGTATCGGGGCTGCGACCGGCTCAAGAAAGGTAGCTAGTATTTTGACGGTGTAGTTTTAGTATTTAGCCCGATCTAACTATATCTATTAGCCGCGCTACCTTCGCCACGATATATAACAACCTACGATATACTAGTATTTCTTAGGTATATTTATAAGTAAGATTACATAGTATAATAATAATATTACTACTATCTAATAAATAACTATTTACTAGCTAAATTTATACTTTTATAGATACTTATAATATTAGAGATTAGTAGTAATACCTTTAAAAAGTACTAGCTATAAATCTACTAGTACTACTACGATATAGGTATTATACTAAAGAAAAAAAGAGTTATAAATAAGGGTGCCTAGGTTAATATATTATATAATTATAAAAGTATATATAAGTCGATCGCGTTAAAATAAAAAATAATAATAAAGTAATATAGCTACCCCTTTATAAGTTAAATCCTTTAAGTTACTATAACTAGCCGCTAGGTATAGTTAATCCTTAATAGTTATAAGTATTATAACTACGCTAGCGCGCGCGAAAATAAGCTTAGAGCTATCTTATTATTCTAATAGTTAAGTTTTAATAAAGCGAAAGTTATAATAAAAGGTAGCCTAGTAGAGAAGTTAATATATAACTATATTAAGGAGCTCTTTACTTATAATAACTTAATATTATAAAAGATTATAAGATTATTATTATAATAAGAAGGTATATTATTAACTAACTAGAAGGTTTAAAAGTATTAGTAATTACTATAAGAGGAAAAGTATAGCTTATTAACCTCTATATAGCTATTCCTCTATATCCTTAAGAGCGAAACTAATAAGGTTCCCTTTTACTATATTTAATATAGGGAAGATAGTAAGATTAATAGTATCTTCTAGATATATAAATCCTACCTAGATATAATAATATAGAACCTAGAGCTATTTATAATAAATAATATATATAAGATAGGTATATATATAGTTTATTTTAATAAAAACTTTTTACTAATATAACTCTATAGGTAAATTAATTTAATATACTACTCTTCTAGATCGTAGGCCTTACTAGCGTTAATACTATATATAACGCTACTTTCTACTTAATATCTACTAAGATAACTAAATTTTTTAGTTAGGTATTAAAGTAACTATAAGAACTTCTTGTTATTAGTAAAATACTAGATCTAAGAGTAATTATTACTAATTTTAATATAGGCTTAAAGAGGGTAGCTAGAGAGATCTTCCTATATATATAATAATAACTTTATATTTAGTATATATTAAAAAACGTTAATCTTAATCAAAAAAAATAGGAAGGACTATAGGGCCTAGAGCTTAATAAGGCTACTATTACTACCCTTACTAATAGTAAATACTCTACTATTAAAACTATAGAGGCTTAAAGTAGTAATCTTACCTCTCGTTTAATTATAGAGGAGGTTAAGGTAGTGTAACTACCCGCGCAGGATAATAATAATAACAAGGGCGCGCTATTATAATAGTTTAATAAGAAGGAGTACTCTTATAACCCTAATAGCCTTGTTAATATATAGAGGGCTTATATTTACTCCTCTATATATAATAAGTATAAAAAAAACTAGCGATCTCTTAAGTAGTAGTTTTTAAATTAATAAGGTTAGTTATATTACTAAATACTTATTTATTACTAACTTTTTATAGTAATTATTAAGTACCTCGAGACGACTTATATTCTACTCCTCTATAAATTTATTAACTATAAGATTTAAAATTTTTATAACTATAGTTATTAAATAACCTCTCCTATAGAGGGATCCTATTACTAATTAAAATCCTACTTTACTAACTACCTCATAGACCTCTATATATTTTATATTAAAATTTAAAAGATAGTTATTAAAAAGGTTAACTCTTATAATATCTAAATCGAGAAGGAGTATTATTATTACTATATAATAAGTAAATACCCTCTACTTAAGCCTCTTAATTACGAAGTTTCCTTTTATACCCTCTACCTCCTCTATAGTTAATATAATACTATAGAAGAGGCCTTATAAAAGAGGTAGGGCTTGCTTACTTATATAGGTACGTTTACGAGGTAATAGGGTCTCCCTTATTATTATAACCTACTAGAGAGACTTTATAATAGTTATTATAATAAGAGGGTTACTTATAATAATCTTAATACCTATTAGTAGCTAGATCCTAACTATATATATCTTAGTTTATTAGCTATTAAAGTTATACTAATTTCTCTAGCTAAACTTAATTTAATTATAATAGCTTATTAGCGAGGCTAATCTAACCCCTATTTATTATATAAGGCGCTATTACTATTAACTATATAAGTTTAATAATAATAAGGTACTACCTAAAGTTAACCTATATAATATATAATAGGACCCCTCTAACTAGGAGGTTATAAACCGCTTTTTAGCCTTATAATTAACTATAGCGCCGCCCTCCTCTATACCTCCCTCCTCTATGCTATTATCTATATACCTATTAACTATATTATTAATTATAATAATAATAACGCGTAGTAGGGGTAGTAGGGGTAGGGGTAGGGGGTTAGGCAGGGGTTTATATTAATAACCTATAAGCGAGATTACTACTATACTTACTACTATATAAGATCTTACTTCCGAGGTTAATATAATATATAACTTTTAAACTTGCTAATAATAACTATAGTTATTAATAGACTAATAGCAGCTAGATCGTAAGGCTTAGGAGGCTACGTAGCGATAGCAGGCAGCCTTATAGGAGTAATAGTTTATAGTATAATATAGCTAACTATTACTTAGATAGTAATAATATAGTTAGCTAAACCTATAGCTAGTATATTATATTTAGCCCGCGTAAATACTACTAAATTAATAACCGCTATTATTTAGCTATAATTATTAATACTAAATTAAGCTCTTTTTTTATATTAGAATTAGCCTTATTATTAAAAAATATAATTTCGCTATAAAAATAGCTATTTTAATATAATCTATAGATATTATAACCCTCTTTTTTTTCTTATACTAAAATATATATTTAAATTAATAATAAGCTTAGTAATAACCTCAGGGGCCTTAAAACTCCGATAAATATATTATAAACTTAAGGTATTTTAATAGATAGTAGGTAATATAGGTATAGCGCGGTATTAGAAGCTTTGCTAATATATTAGGTTTAGCTCGAGCTAAATACTAAAACTGCACCGTTAAAATACTAGCTACCTAAGAAATAACCACGAAGTTGGGAATTAATAAGATGCGACAGGCCTAATAAAAGCCGCGCCCACGAGCTTCACTGGCAATCTGACTGATTTCATTGCCTCGTTTCATTCGAAGCAAGACACCACAACATTGTCTCTGCATGATCCGTCTCCAGGCCGCGACTCGAGTCAAACGAAGTACGACTTCTCTTGCCAGAGGGACTCCGAGTCACCTCACCCGAAAATAACGCGCATGCTTGCCTTTCCTGGGCCCCGCACCAGCTCGGCAACGACTTGGCAAATTGTCAGCCACCCTCCGGATCATAATGACAATCGACACTGCGACAAATTCGAGTCTTGTCGCTTGTCGTTTGCTACCAGTTTTTGATCCATCGCCCTTGACCTGCCGTGTGCTATGGCATCTTTCGTCCGCCCGAATTCGTTTTCCTCACTCTGCGCTGCCATGCGCTCCGCCAACGCTAATGCTGCCGTGGGCTGGAGAGACGACCCATCACTAAGCAGAAGAAAACATGGGGGCACACGAGGCTATGCATCACTACGTTTTAGGATACCAGCCGAGACGCCCGAGTCGACTACCCATTCACACATGCTCGAGTCGGCTGGCCTGGCCCATCGTCGCCTCACCCCTCTCTGGAACCTCGACTATCATCAGTCATCAGCTGCAACTTGCCTCTGAGTCTCGCAACCCCGCACTATTTATGGGCACGACTAGCAACGACCTACTATTTCTCTCTTCGACGCTCTCGCCCGTCTCGCCCGAGTACGTGTCGTGGTAGTGTCCCGTGCTATGAAGTCTCTATCGCAGCAATATCGGGCCATAAGCAGAGACTCAGCCGTTTAAGACATTTCACCCTACCGCGGTTATCTCTGCCACTGTGCTCAAGGGTTCCCAACCCTCAGCCATGCAGCACCATCAGACCATGGCGGCCGCGACTGCACCAAAGCAGTGGCCAGAGGCATGGATACGCCCGTCTGCCACATGCAAAGACATCTGAAATTCTTGTCTGCCCGCACCTGACAAAGCTTTTGGTAGATGCCGCCTATCTTGGAGCCAGGGCATACACAACCAACGATGGTCCCTGTTGAGTTTGCCTGACACCAATTGGCAGTCTCTGGGCGCGCGCATTCCCCCGGCAGAGAAAAAGGCAAGGGCCAAATCGCCTCCGCATCGTATCCGCGTGGACCTAATAGTACAGTGGGCAGAAACTGGAGAGGTCCGCCACTGAATTGAACCAACGCTGCATTTCTTGTCATATGGCAGCCAAGGGGGGGCGTGCATCCAACGGTCGCTCAACGGCCTGGTCCATCGATCCTGCGAAAAAGGCTGGCCTCTCGTCCGCCGTCGCCTTATCTAGGTGGAGAGACACGCGAACGGGGAACAAACATTGACACGGCTTCGCACGCACGCAAGACAGGACAGGACGGGTTGGCAAAGCCTGTCGTTGGTCATTTGCGTCAACGCACACACGATAATGCTGCGAGTGCCAATGTGTGTAATACAGCGCCACGCCAATAGGAAGTCTTGGAATAACTGATATTCGCTCAATCTTACACTTACACTGGACCGCCGTTGCTGAGCATAGACGGAGTTCCCTGAATTACTCGTCCATAAGCATGGCCAGAGCTACTATTACTGTGCCGCTGCTTTCTGGTAATTGCGTTACTGCTACACAACTGAGTGGGTACGCTGACACGAATGAGATTCAGCAGAATCGACGTCATTGCCTGTTTGTCAGTGGTTCATGATGAACAAGTCTTCCATTTCGATTCGCAGTCCATCCGTCAGCGAAGCTTTCCGCCGTGCGAGCAAAGTGGGTGGAGGTGGACATGAAAGTCCACCATTAGATTCAGCACTTGCACGAGATTCAAAAGTGTTCCAAGCCAACGGTAGTGCGGACTCGAGCTACGGAATTCTAATCGTACCGTTGTACCGAGCTACCTTATCTGAGGATGAGGCCTTGCCGCGAGACAAACGAGTCTAGTTTAAGCTCCCCAGCCAGCTCGAGAACCCCGCGAAGAAGGCGAATCTGTGAGGTAAGATAGCGTTTGGTGCAGAGATTGGTTTGCCCCCGCGAACCGTGGGCAATGCTGAAATGGGACGAACACTCTGGGCTGCGCCAGTGTCACGTGCCCGCACCTAGCGGACGAATATATACATAGATCTACATAACCCACAGCATGCAGTTAGACTTCTATAATATATCACACATTATTATACCCCTTATAATTAGTAGCACGACTATATATAATGCTAGCGGATTGCCGCCCGGGATAATTATATATCTAATTTAATCTATTAATTGATCTAAGTCCGAATTCCCTTATTCTCCCTATTCCTAATTTCTAAATCCCGAATCCTGTAGCTAGAATTACTATTATAACTAACTAACCCTTACGACGTTATTAAATTTAATCTTATCTAATCCCTATAAAAGCTAATTTGCATTAGTAGTCCGAAGAGCTACTTAAATTTACTAATACTAACTACCCCTATATATAAATACTAGAAGATAACGATCTATTATAAGTAGCTAATATTATAGAGATGATCCTATCTAATACGACTAGAGCTACCTACTTTAACTAACGATTCCCTATTAAGTAGCTAATATCTAAGTTATTATTTTAATCCTTTCTTAGAACTTAGCGTTATTAAGTAGATCTATATAATATATAGTAGTAATAGCTAACTATAGCCTCGCTAGCAAGGCTAATAACTAACCTTAATAACCTAACCCTTAATCTTACTATACTAGCCCTAAACTCTAACCTATTAGGCGAAGGTTTCTATAACTTAGAATATATTAGTTATATTAACTTCTAACCTATAACTATATATTAACGAAGCTATAATAATAGCCCTATTGTATTATTACTATTTAATAATAAGGAAGGAGTAGATATACCTCCCGTTAAAGAACCTCGTGTAAATATATATAATAGTCCACGATATATTATAATAGATAATAGTTATTAATAATCCGACCCCTAGGGTTAATAACTACCTACTACTTAAGTAGTAGCTAATTTGCTAGTATCCGCTATATAATAACTAGAGTAGTTATAAACTAATAATATAACTAATTTATTAGCAGGAGCTATCTAACGACTAGAGGCTATAGTTTGCGATAATATAGGTAGTAGTAATATAGCAAATCCTACGATTCTTAGATTAGTTAATATTAGTACCTAACCCTATAGCCTGCAACCTAGAATAGCTTAGAATAGTTAAAAATAATAAGATAACTATCTATACTAATATCTACGCTTTTATAGAACGACTTGCGGATCTTATTAAATTAAGAGGACTTAATAACGTTAAATCCGTCTAGACCTAATATCTATAAGGTCCTGCGTTAGTATAGTACTTATAGGTATTATCCGACGCTAATAGATCCCTACTCTATAACTTAGGTATTATTAATAGTATTACTAATAAGATCCTAGAACGATTTAAGCTATACTATAGTAAAGCTATGCGTTAATAGAAAATAGTAATATTCGAACTACTCGACGTATATAATAGCAAGGATATTTATATATTTATATAATTAACTATTAGAGATACTAAGTTATATAGCGTAGCTAAGGAAGGCTATATTAAAGCTATCTATAAAGCCCTCGATAGGACCCTATAGATAATTATCCTATTACTAATATCTATAACTACGTTAGATACCTTTATTAATAATATTAGGGACTATGAATTAGCTATTTATAAGCTCGCATACGAATACTATACTTACTATAGTAGTAACTTTAACTAATAACCTCTATTCTAGACCTACGTAGGTAAGAACGCCTAGTTTAATTAATTAGGCTAATTTAGCTAACCTCCCTACTTTAACTAACGTTAAACTAACTAACTACTATTCTAGCGTACTAACTAGCAAATAATACCTATAATACTATATAATAGCAACCGATTCTAATAGCGTAGCGGATATAGGTTTAGAGGTAACTATACTTAGTAGCGAGGAGACTATAATAACTATAATAATAACTATAGATATTAAGGCAATTAATTCTAGTTCCCTATAGGATAGTAACCTAACCTATACTAACTAAATTAACCTAATTAAGCCCCTACTAGTTAAATATAAGAGCTAAATATAGTCCTAGAGAACCGATGTCTTCCCTATAAACCTAGTATAACTATAGTTTCGATATTCGGATAACTATAATAAGCTATAAAGGTATACTATAGCAATTACTAGGACTAACTAGATATTATAATAATATACTAATTATTAGAATAGCTAGAACTATAGTCTAACTATAGTAGTAGTTATTAGTCCCTATTAGTTACTAATAATAGAGACGATATGCTATCCTATTATAATTTAACGATATAGACTACTATATAAATATAAACGACGAATAGCTATAGCCTATCTAACTATCCGATAATATCTAAGACGCCTACTACGTTAGAACTATATTTAATAATCCTTAGAGATAGTATTGCGTTTATCTATAAACCTTCTTAAGTAATAATAACCTCTATTATTATATCTATAGCTAATATATAACTATATCTAATAACGCTAAGTAATTAGCGTTTATAGTAGAGATACTAGATAACGTATTAAAGGTATTAATACTAACGTTACTTTAGGACCTACTAATTATTAAATCCCCTATTAATATAGCTACTTAAATTAGCGCTAGGTTTAGATTTAGGATATAGACCTATCTATACTATTAGATTATACCTAACCTCTATAATATAGAATAAATCGATATCTATACTAATACTAGATATTTATTATTACTTATAGACCGTATCTTCCTATCTAAGTAGTATCCTACGCTATATATTTAAATATAGGTATCTCCTATTATAGTTAGAGGTATTAGTAATAACTAATATCGAGTAGACTAATATAGTATTATAGACTTAAACTTTAGAGAAATAATATTCCTAGATAGTAAAGTAGCTATTATAATATTTTAACGCAAAGTATCTATTATAGATAACCTCCGTGCTAACCTATCATTAGGTATAAACTGCTTAGGACCTGAATAGTTCGATATCCTTAACTTAAGAGGCTATTTAGTTATTATATTATATAACGTTAAGATCCTAATAGCTATAGTCTACTATAGTAACTAATATAACGTAAAAGTAGGAGTATTACATACTATAGAGATCCTACTTAAATCCTATAGAAAGATTTAGATCTGTTATATAGTTAGAGATAACTTATAAGACCTCCTCTTTAAGCTAATTAATAACCTATAAGTAGGTACCTTCGCCTTATTAGTAATAGCTAATATTATAGAAATTATAGTTTAAAACGACTATTAAGCTCGGAATTACGCCGCAGCCCCTTCGCAAAAAGACTATAATAAATTCACCTAGTTCGCAGGCATAATTCGGGAAACACTATATAGGTATTTTAACCTATACCCTCTACTAGTTAAGGAAAATAATATAGGAACCCTATATATTCCTACTACTCGCAAGTAAACCCTCTAAATATTATAGAGTCGGACGCGCGCTATACTAGGGCTAATTATATTAGAGCCGAACGGGCTACTAAGGCTCTCGTAGTAAAGCTATTATATAAGATAACTCCTTAACCTAAAAGGTCGACCTTTTAGTAAGGTAAATGCTACTATATAAGAGGTAACTCCTTAACTAAAGAGGTCTTTCCTAAGAGGTTCTTATAGCTAGAAGCATAAGAAGCTCTACTACTATAAGCAGGGCCTTATACCTCTCCCTCTTCCTTATCCTTATCCCTTAACTATATTAGTACTAGACCTTATATATAAAAACGCTAAGCTTGCGCGAGGTATACCCTTTAATACTAATAACGCGCGAGAGCTTGCTAGAGAGTTTAGTATTAATATAATTAATAAAACCCGCTCTTTTTTTAACTACTCTATTATATATAGAGAGCGTATTATTAATATAGCCCTTAAGAGGGCTCTTATTAATACCCCTAGAGGGGATATTTATTATTATATTATAGCTAAGTAAGTAAACTTAGTAGTAGAAGCTAAGTAGGTTATTATATACCCTATAGAGTAGCCCTTCTTTAAGTAGGTCCTCTATATTATTAAGGTAGAAGTAGCCTAGGCCCCTTAGGGCTTAAATATTAGTAAGTATAGCTTGCGCTAACTACTTTAATATAGAGAGAGCGTTACTAATAATAGTATAGTAAAGATAGTAATAACTTCTAGCGGACGAAGCGGTAATAGAGGCGGTATTTAATAGCAGCGCGGGTAGTACGTAAGAGGAAAAGTTAATAGTTTTATAATCTATTAAATAATTAAAAACCACGTTATTATTAATATAAAGTTAAAGATCGTAAGGCTATCTAGTAGGGCATATATAAGTGCGGCTATAGTTAGGAAAGGATCACGTAACCGAAGGCTATGTATTATTAGGAGGTGCGGAGTTAGAAGGTCTGTTGCACTTAAGCAGGTAAAATCACTATGCAGTGGCTAGAGGCCCTAAAACGACTATAATATCCCACGACGGATTAATAAGGGTATTTTATTAGGTTATCTCGTGTCTATTAACCTATCTATATAGGCCTAGATAGTTAATACTAATAATAGCCTCGACGCGGCAGAACTAGCTATTTAGAAGCTAAACTATAACGAATAACACCTTATTGAATAAACCGAATTAATAACTACTTACCTAATAGGAGTGCGTATTTATAATAGTTAACCTAATAATATAAAGAGACTAGCTAACCTTATTACTAAATTTAAGGATATCTTCTATAAAACTAGATTTATTAATATCCTAGATAACGAATAACTATAAGTCTACTTTAAGTCTAATTAGTAATAGAACCTTCTAAAGAAGTACAAGATCTTCCCTATTAGACCTAATAAATACGAAGTTATAAAAAAGATAATTAATAAACTAGTAGAAGATAGCAAAGCCTTCCTAACTAAGACCTAGGTCCTATTTATATTCCTAGTATTCGTTATTTAGCGGGAGGTTCCTAATAAGGATATTATAATAACTAACAGTAAAGTTTATATAAAGCGAAAAGGTTATATAGTTATTAATATATATATACTTAATAAAATTATCCTCTTAGATGCCTATCTGATGAAATCCTAAGACTATATAATATCTAAATATACTAACGCGACTTATATCTTAACCTTTAACGCGAGTGCTTTCTACTACTAATAGCGCGTATACTTATAATCTAAATAGGTATTTGCTATTACTATAACTAATAGTTAATATACGTTTAACTATCCTATTATAGGCTATAAGAACTCTAACGCCTATATATAATAATAAATCGATTAGATATTATATAATACTGCTAGAGATATATACTATAACGACGTCGTAGCCGCCTCGAAAGGCTATAACTAATATATTACTAACTTATAATAAATTTTAATAATACTAAGATAACGTAATATTTTAATCGGCTTATCTAAATCCTATGTTAGATTCCTATTAGCTATAGTTCTTAGTAAACTCGTGGATTTATTCGGACTTATAACGCTAATTAAAAAGCTCGACGCGCTAAAAAAGCTAGCTTTCGCGACTATGTTAAAAGTATTAAAATACTTCCTTAGCGTTACTAGTTCTATACGTTATAATATCTAACGATATACTAATATTATTAAGCTATTAGAAGCACGTAAGACGATACTATTATAGATATATTATTATATTAATAAGAATATAGGCGACTATATTATAATAAGAATAGCGAAACTAGTATAAAACTAATAGGCGAAAGTAATTAATATCCTCCTCCTAACTACTAAAGAGATTAACGCGTTTAACTAAGTAAAGGTAGAACTAATAAAGCATACTATGCTAATATTTTACTCTCCTAGACGCGTTCTATTTGTTAACTTCGATATATATACTAATAGTATTAGCGCTATATTATACTATATTAAAGAAGAAGTATTAATAAAAGTCCTTACTATTAATAATATGGGAAATCGCAAAATCCTATAAAACCCTCCTAGGTCTATAATTAAACCTATTATATTCCTCTCCTAATTATTAATAATAACTAAAAAACGATACTAGTTAATAGAGCTTAAAATTATAGGTTATATATAGATATTATCTAAGACCTGATATTAGGTTAATACTACTAAAGTCCTACTAGTCGTAATATTTATAGACTATAAGTTAATTATAGACCTATTTAAGTAACTCGATATTATAAATATAATAGCGCGAACCGGAGTTAATAAGAAACTTATTAGATCTCTAGAATATATCTCCTAATTTAATATCTAATTTATCTATAAAGCGGGAAAGGACTATATTATTCTAGATACCCTTGGTAAACTACTAATTACTATAAAAGCTTAATATACTAAAATATTAGTATTAAAGGTTAGCGGTATTCTTAATAACCTACCCGACGATTAAGAGGAATACTTATCGTTTTATATAACTAATAACTAACTTATATAGCTACTACCTATATAATCACTACTAGAACCCGAGATTATGAGCATTCTATTATAACTAAGCGCTATAATAGACTATCTATCCGTTATATTAATTATAATCTCCCCTACTTTTAAGAATAAGATCTAATAAGGATACCGAAATAACCCGATTTAGGTACCTATTATAACGCAAGTCTAATAGAACGCTAATCTTAGTACTAACGTAGCGGTATTACTATTCGAACTATACTATAGGCTACTATAGAAGGTATTACCTAATAATATTAACCGACCAGTTATTACGGGCTACGCCTAGGGTAAGCCTACCTAGGCTTCTACCTAGGTTTATTACCTTAAGGAGCTACCTAGGGCCTACCTAGGGCTTACCTAGTTATTTCCTATAGACTAGCGAAATCTCTACTAGAGAGGAAAACTTCCCCTTTTCCTATTTAGCTTAAATAAATAGTATTATAGTAACCTTTTATTAAATAAACTTAGGTCTAACCTCTTATATATTTAAGCTTATTATTATAATAATAATAATAGGTTAAGTACTACTCCCTACTAGTTAGTAAGATAGTTAATAGTAATATAGCTAAAACTTAAGATAAGCTATTATAAGCTAATTTAATACTAGTAATAAAATCCCTCTAATAATAGTTATAAGAGGTTAAGTAGGGGAATAGCTAATATATAGCTATATAAACCCCTATAAGTACTACTAGTAAGGTACTAGTAATACTTAGTATAGTATACTAAAAGCTATTACCCCTACCCCTAAAGTTTTTAAGTAAGTAAAAGGAATATACTACCTAGGTATAATAAATAAGGTATAAGATTACTATAAATAGGGCGTTCTATACTATAGATATAGAGGTATAGTACCTTATTAACTCTTATTTAAATACTATAGCTTAGTAAGTAGTCTCTACTTTCTATAAAGCTAGGGGGAGTAGGGGAAAATATAACCCCGAGGACTTTATAGCCTACTTAGACTAGATATATAAAAACTTAAATATCTAGTTATAAGCTATAGCCTAACTATAAACCCTCTAGTAGAAAGAGAATAAATCCCTAGTAACCTTATTATTAAGATTTAAGTAGATATTAGTTAATATAAGTAGTATAAACTAGCCTAGCTAAGTCTAGATCTTATTTCTAGAGGCCTCCCTTACCCCTAGGCTAAGGGATTAGCTAATTACTATTAACTTACTAGCTAATTATAGTAGCTAGCTCTTAAAGGTCTAGAGTATTATATAGAAGGTAGAGCGCTAGAAGGTTATTAATAACTACCTAGTAACTTACTAGAGACCTATTACTAAGGATACTAAGGGGGATACTTATATAACTAGAGCTATATATATCTTATAAGTTAAAGAAATAAGATACTATAACTATTAAAACTCTAGATTCTCCTTAAGTACCTCCCTAGTATAATACTAATAACCTTAGAAGGGTATAAGGGACCCCTATACTTATTATACTTATAGAGCTAGAGGTTATATTACCTAGTATTACCCTAGTAAAGAGGACTAGCTACTTAGAGTTATAAAAGTAAAGACTTTAAAAGAAGAAATAATATACTACGAGGTTATAAATAATTACTAGGTAGTAACTAACTCTTTAAAAGAAAATAAAGAGTTAGGAAAAGATTAACTCTAGAGCGAAATTAAGCCCTAGAGCTTATTAAGAAAGAGATATTAGGTTAAGAAGAATATAAATAAGAATACCTAGCTAATAATAAGCTTATTATTATTTAAGTTAGAGTTAATAGAGGATATCTAGCTTATATCCTAGTAAATACTAGGAGTAATACCTATATAATAATTAACCTTTCCCTAGCCTAATACCTCTACTTATTATATATTAAGAAGAGATACTAACTTATAAGAGGGTATATACTTAGTAAACTATTACTAGGTAACGCGCTAGGTATAGTAGTATTTAACTTAGAAATAAGTAGCTATACCTAGTATATCTTTATATATATAGTTAATAGCCTAGACCTTAATATCCTCTTAGGGCGCCTTTAGATAGAATAGAGCTAGGTTATTTATAATACTATAGCTTACTAAGTATATTATAAGAGGGGATAAATTAGGCTATACCTAAAAAACTAAGAAGAAACTCCCCTTATAAAAGAAATAAGAGCTATAAGGTTCCTTAATATACCCTTATTCTCTATAATTTATTAATACCTAGCGAGATAATAGAGTAAGTACTAGGAGGGTACTAAAGAGGTACTAGTATAGGCTATTAGCTTAGCTAATATTAAGAAAGCCTTAAACCTAAGACTAAAAGAGGATTAATAATACTATTTACTAAACTAGGTCTTAAAGGAGTTTTCTAACCTATTTAACCCTAATAAGGCTTACTTATTACCCCCTAAGTAACTAGGAGTAGATTACTAGATTAACTTTATACTAGGATTAGATAGGAAGGAGCTACTACTCCCCTAAAGCCCCCTCTATAGTATATTAAGAGAAGAGCTACTAGTATTAAAAAAGACCCTATAAGACCTCCTATATAAGGGGCTTATTAAAGCTAGTAACTTACTTACTAGGGTATTAATACTTTTTATAAGGAAGCTAAGTAGGGGAATTCGCTTCTATATTAACTATAGGGCCCTTAATATAATTATAAAGAAAGACTACTAACTCCTCTTACTAATCTCTAAGATACTATACTAAGTAAGTATAGCTAAGTAATATATTAAGCTAGATATAGTAATAGCTTTTTATAAGTTAAAAGTAGTAGAGGAGTATTAAGAGAGAATTATATTCTATATCTAATATAAGTTATTTAAGTAAGTAATCTACTTATTTAGCCTAACTAGTACCCCTACTAGCTTCTAGTAATATATTAATAATACCTTATAGGACTTCTTTAATAACTTTATTATTACTTATATAGATAATATATTAATTTACTCTAATAAAATAAGGGAAGACTACGAGAGGAAGGTCTAGGAGGTCCTCTAGAGGCTAGTAGATATAGGCCTAAATCTTAACTCTATAAAGTATAAGTTCTTAATTAAAAAGGTTAAGTATATAGGGTTTATTATAATAATAGGAGAGGGTCTCTCTTATAACCCTAAGAAACTCTAGGTAATTACTAAGTAGTTACTCTCTACCTCCCTAAAAGGGGTCTAGAGCTTCTTAGGGTTTATAAATTATTATAATATATTTATATTAAAATATAGGGATATTATTAAACTACTTATATTACTTATTAAGAAGAATATAACGTTTTAATAAGGAGATAATTAAGAATAAGCCTTCTTATAGCTTAAGTAGCTTTTTAATACCTAGCTAATACTTTATTAATTTAATCTAGAGAATAAGATTATTATTAAAACTAATTATTTAGGATTTATATTAGGAGGGGTACTCTTATAAGTTAACCTAGAGGGTACCTAGTATCTTATAGCATTCTACTTATAGAAGCTCTTACTTATAGAGTATAACTACCCTATTTATAATAAGGAGCTCTTAGTAGTCCTTTCTTATTTATATATATAGAGGGCGGAGCTATATAATATAACTACTTTTAAAATACTAACTAACTACTAGGGGTTTAAATACTTTATAAAGAAATAGTGCTTTATAGAGCGCTAGAGCTAGTAGGTAGAAGAGCTATTTTAATATAATTTTACTATTAAATACTACTCTAATAAGGAAGTAATAGCCTCTAATACCCTCTCTTAGAGGGAGTAGGATATACTATAAGGGTAGGATAATAAGCGGAAATAGGGGAGGGTTTTATAGCTAATACTAAACTATACTTACCCCTATAGGGACCTTATAGTTAGCCCCCTAGTAAGGAGAAGTTAGAAGGGCTATACTAATATCCTAGATATTATAATCTTTAATAGTAACTCTAAATTATAAGCGCTATAGCTAGAAACTATAAAGAAGGATATAATATATAAAGCTATTTATTATCTAGTTACTTACTAGCTTTAGAGCTTCCTATTAGATATAAAGGCTAAGGTTTAAATTAATAAGTATGCAGGAGGCCTCTAGCTACTGCATAGTGATTTTACTTGCTTAAGTGCTGTAAGAATAGGTATATAAGTAGCGAAAGGGGTGGTAAAACAGCCTGAATAATAGATATTAATAGGCTGAGTAATATAGTAATAAAAGCTGATAAATTTAAGCATAAGGAGGTATTTTCCTTGGAATTTATTGATAGTATTAATAATAATATTATTGATATTATTATTGATAATGTTGTTAATATTGATTCTAAGTTATAAATCCTGCCCTCACGAAGTGAGGGGTAAGATATTCTGAAACGTAACTGCAAAGTAGTAGCTTATTAAGCAGAAATCGCGCTCGGATCACTATGTGGTCCGTGCGCAGTTTCTGTTTATTTATAGCTATAAAGCTAAGGATTATATATATATATATATATATATATATAAGGTTATTGCTATTATTAGAATTTATATAGATTTGTAAAGTATTTATTCCATGAAGGAAATACTTTTATAGTTATTACTTTATGTTTTATAGTTACTAAAGTATTATTAAAGACATATTATATAGAT
>JAVHLU010000643.1:0-50854 GCA_036785755.1 Colletotrichum ledebouriae | reverse complement strand
TAGTATTAGAGCTAAGTAAGTAAACTTAGTAGTAGAAGTTTAGTAGGTTATTATATACCCTATAGAGTAGCCCTTCTTTAAGCAGGTCCTCTATATTACTAAGGTAGAGGTAGCCTAGGCAGCCTAGATAAATATCGGTAAGTACGGCTTGCGCTAACTGCTTTAATATAGAGAGAGCGTTGCTAATAATAGCATAGCTACGAAGGCGTTAGCTAACCTAATTAAACAAGAGGACTGCTTTAACTATATAAATCAATAAAGTCTAAAACGGCCGATATATAGGACGCTGCTCACTAAAGATAGTAACGACTTCTAGCGGACGAAGCAGTAATAGAGGCGGTATTAGCAGCGCGGGTAGTGCGCGAGAGGAAAAGTCGACAGTTTCATAGTCTATTAAATAATTAAAAACCACGTTATTATCGATATAAAGTTAAAGATCGTGAGGCTATAGGCACGTATAAGTGCAGCTATAGTTAGGAGAGGTAGTCGGCAAGATCACGTGACCGAAGGCTATGTATTGTTAGGAGGCGCGGAGTTAGAAGGTCTATTGCACTTAAGCAGGTAAAATCACTATGCAGTGGCCAGAGGCTATATAGAAAACTATATATAGCTTACCCTTAGTATTATAAGTACTTACTATAGGTAGAGAGTTAGTACTTACTAGAATTAAATAGTAGACTATTTAAAACACATATATAGTATAAACTTAAGCCTAGCTTAAGGATAGACTTCTATACCACTTTAGTAATTAACTTTATAATTATCCCTAGGATACTCTTAGCTTATCTTATACTATATATTACCTTATAAGGACTATAACTAATTACTATAGCCCTTAACCTTAGATATATCTTAGTAATATAGACTAGCTAGAGACCGTACTATTACTAAGCGTTATCCCTTAGCTTCTATTAGTAGAAAGCCTATTAGATAGCTAACTATAACATAAAAGATATAATTTAAGATACCTATATAGCTATACCTATAGGACTTTCGCTTTAAGTATTAATAGTAATAGTAATAAGATTTAACCTTAAACTAAAGTAATATAATATTATAGATATATTTATATATATAGATCTCCATAAATAGATTTATATCAAGTATCTAAGAGTGTTACGGGCTATACCCGGGTTAAGCTTACCTAGGCTTCTGCCCAGGTTTACTACCTTAAGGAGCTACCTAGGGCCTACCTAGGGCCTACCTAGTTACTCCCTATAGACTAGTGAAATCTCTACTAGAGAGGGAAACTTCCCCTTTTCCTCTTTAGCTTAAATAAATAGTATTATAGCAGGCCTCTAGCCACTGCATAGTGATTTTACCTACTTAAGTGCAATAGACCTCCTAATTCCGCGCCTCCTAATAATACATAGCCTTCGGTCACGTGATCCTTTCCTAACTATAGCTATACTTATACGTGCCTATTATACTAGATAGCCTCACGATCTTTAACTTTATATTAATAATAATATAGTTTTTAATTATTTAAACTATAAAACTATTAACTTTTCCTCTCGCGTACTACCTGCGCTACTATTAAATACTACCTCTATTACCGCTTTATCCGCTAGCTATATTATTATTAGTAACGCTCTCTCTATATTAAAGTAGTTAGCATACGCTATACTTACTAATATTTAAGTCTTAAGGGGCCTAGGCTACCTCTACCTTAATAGTATAGAGGACCTGCTTAAAGAAGGGCTACTCTATAGGATATATAATAACCTACCTAGCTTCTATTACTAAGTCTACTTACTTAGCTATAATATAATAATAAGTATTCCCTATAGGGGTATTAATAAGAGCCCTCTTAAGGGCTATATTAATAATATACTCTCTATATATAACGGAGTAGTTAAAAAAGGAGCGGGTTTTATTAATTATATTAATACTAAACTCTCTAGTAAGCTCTCGCGCGTTATTAGTATTAAAGGGCGTGCTTTATATAGGCTTAGCGTTTTTATATATAGGGTCTAGTACTAATATAGTTAAGAGATAAAGAAGAGGGAGAGGTATAAGGCCCTGCTCGTAGCAGAGCTTCTTATACTTCTAGCTATAAGAACCTCTTAGGAAAGACCTCTTTAGTTAAGGAGTTACCTCTTATATAGTAGCGTTCGTAGTACCTTTAGTATCTTACTAGAAGGTTAACCTTTTAGGTTAAGAACTTATCTTATATAGTAGCTTTCGTAGCACCTTACTAGAAGGTTTAGCGAGGGTATTACTATAAGAGCCTTAGTAGCCTATTTAGCTCTAATATAATTAGCCCTAGTATAGCGCGCGTCTAACTTTATACGAGGGTTTACTTACGAGTAGTAGGAATATATAGGGTTCTTATATTATTTTCCTTAATTAGTAGAGGGTATAAGTTAAAATACCTATATAGTATTTCCCGAATTATGCTTGCGAACTAGGTGAATTTGTTTTAGTCTTTTTACAAAGGGGCTGCGGCGTAACTCCGAACTCAATAGTATTATAGTAACTTCTTATTAAATAAACTCAGGTCTAACCCCTTATATATTTAAGCTTATTATTATAATAATAATAACGGGTTAAGCGCTACTCCCTATTAGTTAGTAAGATAGTTAATAGTAATATAGCTAAAACTTGAGATAAGCTATTATAAGCTAATTTAATAATAGTAATAAAGTCCCTCTAGTAATAGTTATAGGAGGTTAAGTAGGGGAATAGCTAACGCGCGGCTATATAGACCCCTATAAGTACTACTAGTAAGGTACTAGTAGTACCTAGTATAATACGCTAGAAGCTATTACTCCTACTCCTAAAGTTCTTAAGTAAGTAGAAGGAATATATTACCTAGGTATAATAAATAAGGTATAAGATTGCTATAGATAGGGCGTTCTATACTATAGATATAGAGGTATAGTACCTTATTAACTCCTATTTAGATACTATAGCCTAGTAAGTAGTCTTTACTTTCTATAGAGCTAGGGGGGGCAGGGGGAAATATAACCCTAAGGATTTTATAGCCTACCTAAATTAGATATATAAGGACCTAAATATCTAGTTATAAGCTATAGCTTAATTATAGACCCTCTAATAGAAAGAGAATAAATCCCTAATAACTTTCTTATTAAGATTCGAGTATATACTAGCTAATATAAGTAGTATAAACTAGCCTAGCTAAGTCTAGATCTTACTTCTAGAGGCTTCCCTTACCCCTAGGCTAAGGGATTAGCTAATTACTATTAACTTACTAGCTAATTATAGTAGCTAGCTCTTACAGGTCCAGAGTATTATATAGAAGATAGAGCGCTAGAAGGTTACTAGTAATTACTTAGTAACCTACTAGAGACCTACTACTAAGAATACTAAGGGGGATACTTATATAACTAGAGCTATATATATCTTATAAGTTAAGGAAGTAAGATATTATAACTACTAAAACTCTAGATCCTCCTTAGGTACCTCCCTAGTATAATACTAATAACTTTAGAAGGGTATAAGGGACCCTTATACTTATTATACTTATAGAGCTAGAGGTTATATTACCTAGTACTACCCTAGTAAGGAGGACTAGCTACCTAGGGTTATAAAAGTAAAGACTTTAAAGGAAGAAATAGTATATTATAAGGTTATAAATAACTACTAAGTAGTAATTAATCCTTAGAAGAAGATAAGGAGTTAGGAAAAGACTAACTCTAGAGCGAAATTAAGCCCTAAAGCTTACTAAGGAGGAGATATTAAGTTAGGAAGAATATAAATAGGAATAACTAGCTAATAATAAGCTTATTATTATTTAAGTTAGAGTTAATAGAGGATATCTAGCTTATACCCTAGTAGATATTAGGAGTAATACTTATATAATAATTAACCTTTCTCTAGCTTAATACCTCTACCTTCTATATATTAAGAAGAGATACTAACTTATAAGAGGGTATATACTTAGCGGATTATTACTAGGTAATATACTAAGTATAGTAGTATTTAACCTAGAAATAAGTAGCTATACCTAGTATATCTTTATATATATAATTAATAGCCTAGACCCTAATATCCTCTTAGGGCGCCCTTAAATAAAATAGAGCTAGGTTATTTATAACCCTATAGCCTACTAAGTATACTATAGGAGGGGATAAGTTAGGCTATACCTAAAGGACTAAGAAGAAACCTCTTTATAAGGAAGCTAGGTAGGGGAATTTCTTATATTAACTATAGGGCTTTTAATATAATTATAAAGAAAGACTACTACCCCCTCCTACTAATCTCTAAGATATTATATTAGGTAAGCCTAGCTAAGTAGTATACTAAGCTAGATATAGTAGTAGTATTCTATAAGTTAAGAGTAGTAGAGGAGTACTAGGAGAGAACTATATTTTATACCTAGTATAAGTTATTTAAATAGGTAGTTTACTTATTTAACTTAACTAGCACCCCTATTAGCTTCTAGCGATATATTAATAATACCCTATAGGACTTCTTTAATAACTTCGTTACTACTTATATAAATAATATATTAATTTATTCTAATAAAATAAGGGAAGACTATAAGAGGAAGGTCTAAGAGGTCCTATAGAGGCTAGCGGATATAGGCCTAAACCTCGACCCTATGAAGTATAAGTTCTTAGTTAAGAGGGTTAAGTATATAAGGTTTATTATAATAGTAGGAGAGGGTCTCTCCTATAACCCTAAGAAACTCTAAGTAATTACTAAGTAGTTACCCCCTACTTCCCTAAAGGGGGTCTAGAGCTTCCTAGGGTTTATAAACTATTATAGTATATTTATACTAGAATATAGAAATATTATTAGATTATTTATACTACTTACTAAGAAGAATATAACGTTCTAGTAGGGAGATAATTAAGAATAAGCTTTCTTATAGCTTAAGTAGCTTTTTAATACCTAGTTAGTACTCTACTAGTTTAGTCTAGAGGATAAGACTATTATTAAAACTAACTATTTAGGATTTATATTAAGGGGGGTGCTCTTATAAGTTAACCTAGAGGGTATCTAGTATCCTATAGCGTTCTACTTATAGAAGCTCTTACCTATAGAATATAACTACTATATTTATAATAAGGAGCTCCTAGTAGTCCTTTCTTACCTATATATATAGGGGGTAGAGCTATATAATATAACTACCTTTAAGGTACTAACTAACTACTAGGGGCTTAAATATTTTATAAAGAAGTAGCGCCTTATAGAGCGCTAGAGCTAGTAAGTAGAGGAGCTATCCTAGTATAATTTTACTATTAAATACTACCCTAGTAAGGAAGTAGTAGCCCCTAATACGCTCTCTTAGAGGGAGTAAGACGCGCTATAAGGGTAGGATAACGAGCAGAAGTAGGGGAGGGTCTTATAGCTAATACTAAACTATACCTACCCCCGCAGGGACCCTATAGTTAGCCCCCTAGTAAGGAGAAGTTAGAAGAGCTATACTAACGTCTTAGATACTATAGTCTTTAATAGCGACCCTAAATTATAAGCGCTATAGCTAGAAACTATTGAGTTCGGAATTACGCCGCAGCCCCTGTGCAAAAAGACTATAATAAATTCACCTAGTTCGCAAGTATAATTCGGGAAATATTATATAGGTATTTTAACCTATACCCTCTACTAGTTAAGGAAAATAATATAGGAACCCTATATATTCCTACTACTCGCAAGCAAACCCTCTTAATATTACTATATAAAGTCGGACGCGCGCTATACTAGGGCTAATTATATTAGAGCTAAACGGGCTACTAAGGCTCTAATAGTAATACCCTTACTAAACCTTCTAATAAAGTGCTATAAAAGCTACTATATAAAATAACTCCTTAACCTAAAAGGTCGACCTTCTAGCAAGGTACTACGAATACTACTATATAAGAGGTAACTCCTTAACTAAAGAGGTCTTTCCTAAGAGGTTCTTATACCTAGAAGTATAAGAAGCTTTACTACTACGAGTAGGGCTTTATACCTCTCCGTCTTCCTTATCCTTATCTCTTAATTATATTAATACTAAACCCTATATATAAATATACTAAGCTTAAGCGAGGTATACCTTTTAATATAAATAATATAGAGGGGGTTACTAGAGAGTTTAGCCTCGATATAATTAATAAAACCTACTCCTTTATTAACTACTCCGCTATATATAGAGAGCGTATTATTAGTATAGCCCTTAAGAAGGCTTACTTTAATACCCCTATAGGGGACTCTATAAGGTATAATAGTATTAGAGCTAAGTAAGTAAACTTAGTAGTAGAAGTTTAGCGGGTTATTATATACCCTATAGAGTAGCCCTTCTTCGAGCAGGTCCTCTATATTACTAAGGTAGAGGTAGCCTAGGCAGCCTAGGCCTATTAGGGGTTAGTAAGTATAGCTTGCGCTAAATAGAGAGAGCGTTGCTAATAATAGCATAGCTAGCGGACGAAGCGGTAATAGAGGCGGTATTTAATAGCAGCGTAAGTAGTGCGTAAGAGGAAAAGTTAATAGTTTTATAGTCTATTAAATAATTAAAAACCATATTATTATTAATATAAAGTTAAAGATCGTAAGGCTATCTAGTATAATAGGTACGTATAAGTACGGCTATAATTAGGAAAGTTACGATCACGTAACCGAAGGCTATATATTATTAGGAGGCGCGGAGTTAGAAGGTCTATTGCACTTAAGCAGGTAAAATCACTATGTAGTGGCTAGAGGCCTAGCTAGAAACTATAAAGAAGGATATAATATATAAGGCTACGTATTACGTAGTTACCTACTAGCTTTAGAGCTTCTTATTAGATATAAAAGCTAAGGTCTAAATTAGTAAGTATAATATTAATAGTTAGAGGAGACTAATATTTAGGGGGAGGCTATAGGTACTTAGTAGGGAGAATAACGATAACCTACTAGGGGAGCTCTATATAAAGATTATCTAATAGAGCTACGACTTAAGTATAACTACTTACCTAGGCTATAATAGCACGCTAGAAATAGTAAGCTAGTATTTATATTAGCTAGAATAATTATAAATAGTATAGAGATTTATAAGGAACTACGATATCTATAGAGGGATATAAATCTAGAGGTAAGCTAAGAGGGGCTTCCTAAAGCCCTTACTAATACCTACCTAGTTATACTTAGACCTCTTAATAGACTTTATTATAAACTTACTACTTATAAAGAATAACGCTAGCTAATACTTATAGGTTATAATAAATAGGCTAGGTAAGTTAGTAATACTAGAGGAGATAGGTACTATAGAGGTAGAAGCTTATACCTACTAGTTCCTTACCTCCTACTTCTAGTTCTATAGGTTCCTATATAGTATTATTAGTAATTAAGGGTTTAACTAGGTAAGCTACTTCTAAGCTAAATTCTACTACCTTATTAGTATAAGGAGGCTATTAAGTACTATATACTACCTATAGACTAATAGTAGTACTAAGAAGTAGAACTAGGAGATATAAGCTATTCTATATATATTTATAACCTAGGTATAGGATAATTAGGGGTAGCTCCTACCTACTACTTAGCTAGCGCTTTATAATAAGGTTAGTAGTATAACTAGGCTCTCGCTATTTTTCTTAGAATATAGGTATTATACTAACCTTATACTTATAGTAGATAATATAGTAGAAGAAGCCCCCTCTAGGGATATAATAGCTACCCTCCTAATAATAAGACTATAGGAGGCGGTAGACTTTATCTAAGTAAGTATTATAACTACTTAATAGTATAGTAGTGAGAATATAAACTAGTATAGGATACTTATAGAGGAGTACTAAGTAGGTAATAAGGTTTAGCTTTTAATAGCTAACTATAAAAGCCCTAGGCTTAATAAGAAGCTATTATAGTTATACTATAAATATATTATAATCGGAGTCCTAAGCTTATATATTATTAAGTTAGATATACCTAGTAATATCTACTTAAGGTTCTATATAAACCTCCTCTAGAGGGTACTAGAGGACCCCTTACCTATATAGATAAGGATAGACCCCTTGCTACTACTAATTATAGCTAATAATAGCGAATTCGAGTAGTATATATATAATATAATAGAAGGTAGTTAGGCGAGGGTAGAGGCGTGAGGTCCTAGTTAACTAGGAGGGGTATATAGACCCTACCTAGGAGCCTATAGAGGCTATTATAGAGACTACTACGGTATATAGGTATAAGGCCCTATATAGACTAGTTATAGATAATAATAGCGACCTAGCCTACGCCTAGGGGGGTATTAGCTAGGAGGGGGGATAGTATTATAAGCTATACCTAGGTTAAGCTTACCTAGGCTTCTACCTAGGTTTATTACCTTAAGGAGCTACCTAAGGCCTACCTAGGGCTTACCTAGTTATTCCCTATAGACTAGCGAAATCTCTACTAAAGAGGAAAACTTCCCCTTTTCCTCTTTAGCTTAAATAAATAGTATTATAGCAACCTCTTATTAAATAAACTCGGGTCTAACCCCTCGTAAGGAGGATATAGGGATAAAGATACTATTCTAAAGCTAAATAAAGCTCTATATAGATTTAGAAGGTTATCTCTTTTGTTGTAATACTATTTTTAGAAGGGACTTTAAGAGATTTAATTTAAATATATTAGTAAGGAGAATTACTATTAGTATAATAATTAATTTATCTTCTTCTATTATCTTAATAATTACTACTACTATTACCCTAAAATAGAAGAGGAGGAAGTAAGTTAAGATATTTAGAAAATAAAAGAGAAGTATTATTTTAAAAGTAATAATAATCTTAAATAGTTTTTAAGTATAGAGATTACTTAAGGTTAATTGAAATAAAGGCTTTAGATATCCTAGAGATTATATACTAAGAAGATCTAGAAATTTCTAGGTCTTAAGATATTAAACTAGCTACTAAAGAAGACTTATTAAATACCTGTAAGTATAGAAGAGTTAAAACCTTACTAATTATAAGTATCTAAGGATAAATAGTTATATACTAATAAAAGGCTAGATTAATACTATATATAGCTATTATAACTAAACTTAATATAGCTTTTACTATAAGCTAACTTGCTTGTTTTAATTAAAATCTAAGTAATAAATATTAATTAGTAGTAGATTAAGTACTTATTTATTTAAACAATATAAAAGACCTATACCTTAAGTTTAATATAGATAAGGGAACTACTAAAGATAGTTTAATTATTACTTTAGATACTAGTTTCCCTAATGACATAATAAATTATGAAGGTTCTTAAATATTTATAATAAAACTCTATAGAGGGGTTATTAGTTAAAGGGTAAATAAGTAGGATATAGTAATTATATTAATAATAAAAGCTAAATTACTAGCCTTATCCTAAATAGCAAAAGAAGGATTATTTATAAACTACTTAATTACAAAGCTTTAAGACTATTAACCCTTATTATTAAAAGTTAAGATCTAGGTTTATAATTTGTTAATAATTAATCTAGTTGTAAAAGAACTAGAGCGCTTAAGATCACGACTTTGCTATATATAGATTAGAAAGTATTAGCTATAATAGGATGTTAACGAAGGATAAATTAGAGTTAAATATACCCTATTAGTAGAGCTTGTAGTAAATAGACTTATAAAGTCTCTCTAATAATAGTAATATATAAATCTTATTTTATAGATAAATCTAGTAGAGAGAAACTATAATAATAACTAAATTATTTAGATCTATAGAGTAATTATTAAAAGACCTTATTACGTATTTATAGGAATAATAACTTATAAAGTAGGATATAAGATAATAATAAATATTTATTAATTTATAGATTAATAACTTTATTCTTAAGTACTACCTAATATTATTAGCCTTAGAGTATATAAGTTTAATAAGAAGGGAGAATATAGTTATTAGGAGAAAGAAACCTATTATAACCCCTTATACTAGTATTAATAAGATATTATTAGGTTACTCTATTATCGCCTCGTCTTATAATATACTAGATCCTAATAGAGCGATATATTACTAGAAATTAGAAGTTAGTATAAAGTAAAAGGGTTTCTTATATATACCTACTTATTAGTACTAAGGGGAAGATTATAAATCCTTATAATATACTTATTAATATCCCTAATAATAATAATCCTAGAGAGATAATAAGTATATAAGCTTATTATAAATACTAATATACTTATAATAAGGAGGAATAAGAGAGATTAATAATAATACTTAAATATAAATAATACTCTAAAGACATTAGTAGTAAGTATATCGAATACTTATTATCTAATAATATTTAATAAAGCTTAAATATCCTTATTAGAGAAGGCGTATTAAATAATTTAGGAAGTTCCTTTATTATACTATATATATATAAGATATAGAATCCCCTTATCTAAAACTATGGGGAAGGACCTAATAATAATATTAATATATTATACACTGCGAATAAGCCTACTAAATCCTATAGGATATCCGCGCTTTACTAGGAAGTAGCGGTTAGGGGTCGTGCGAACGGCACCTCTAATAGCGAAGCGCAGCAAGCGCGTCTAATAAATAAGTAGATAAACGAGTAAAACGAGGAAAATAAAAATATATATATAGTTAAAGGGTTCGACGCCTTTTATTTAATTATTCGGGCTAACCTGAAACAGTGGAAAATTCTATAGCTTAAAGGCCCCACACGGCGCCGGCGGATTTTATTATTAGGCATCGAAGATATCAGTCGCCCCCCCCTATAGTATCATAAGCTCCGCTAGGACTTAAATAAAACACTAGCACCTGCGAGTTATAGCCCGCACGAGGTCTTACCTCTTATACCTCTATTATATAAAAAGGGGCTAGCTGCAACCGCTCGTTCCTTCCTTCTCCTACTACCTATAATATAAGTAGCTCTACTATAGCTACCTAGCGTAAAGTATTGCAGGTCGGCCAAAAGCCCGACTTGCATTTCTGACCAGCAGGCATGCCCACCTCAACCACCCCTCCGCCCCCTCCGCCCCCTTCGCCCCCTTCGCCCCTTTTGCCCCTATCGCAAGGTGCACTACACTTTCCATTATTTCCTCGCCGCGTCCTACTACCCACCTTATCTTCTATATATTGCGATAATCTATACGACCTCCTCAAAGTCAGACTCTACCTTTCTTCGCGTTAACCCCCCGCAAACATCCTAGGCCTAGCCCTCCTCTAGCGTCACTAACACAAAGACTATTCCTACTAAGTCTGCAGAACCACCGTCCGATCAAGACTAGCCCTAGCTTAGCCGTCGAGCGTCCCCGTCCCGTGAGAATAAGCCTCTTAGTTAGGGCAGATATAGTAGTATATAAGCGGGGTTAATTCTTCTAAGTTCTGCTCCAACACTAGGCTAGGCTAAATATACCTAATATAGACCTTCTATAGTTATCTCCTAAAACGGAATCTCCGACCTATTAGTTCCTACTATATATATACGTCTAACTATAACTCTATTACCCCTAATAGTATTAATAAGAAAGAAATATATAAGCTAGTTTTAATTACCTAAAGCTATTCTAAATCCTAAGTTTACCCCTATTACTAATCTATAATAAAACCTATACTTATTTTAGTTCCTAGTCCTTCTTAAGCTATAGTAATATATAGTTAGTTAATTAAAATAATTTTAATTACTTTAAAGAAGAGCCCCTACTAGTTACTAACTTATACTTATATAGAGTAGTAGATACTAAGAATAACGAAGTAGTTCTTATAGCTTTAATCTCCTTAAGCTATTTAACCTAGTATTTAATAAACTCGCGCTTTCTTAATATATAGTTTATTCTATATTCTAGTATTACTTTCTATATTTAATAAAGTTTAATTCTAGTTTAATACTTAATAGGAGCTAATCTAATTACTCTATTAGCTTCCTATTAGATTTTAGCCTTCTCTTCCTTAGTATATCCTTCCTTAGATCTAGTAATAGAGATAATAAATCTATTATAATTAGAACTACCTATAGACTTAGTAAGAAATCTTATACTAATCCTATTATTCCTACTCTAGGTTTAACTTTAGGCTAGTTATAGAGATTATTATTATTAAGAATCCTAGGATAGTTAGCTCTATAGTAGGATAATTTAAATTTAATAGGGATTCTCTTAGAACTAAGACTACTAGGTAGAGTTCTAATTAACTTAAATACTAATAAAGGGGCTATAAAATTAGTATCTACATCCGAATAACTATAGTTCCTAACTTAGTTAATAGCCTTTAGAGGTTTAGTAATATTAATATTATTATCCCCTACTATAAGCTTATTAGGTAGCTTAAAAGTCTTTAGAGGAATAGCGAAATCCTTAGTATTAGGTAATATAATAGGGTTAGTAGGTTAGTTAAGAACGTTTAGAGGGGTAGCTAAATTAATATAATTAATAAGCTTAGTAAAATTAGTTCCTAACTAGAAGGTTTAATTATATATAGGGAAGTTAAACTAGCTAAATCTAGATCTAAGCTTTAGTATTAGACTAGGAAATATTAACTTACTAGTTAGTAATCCTAGTTCCTTATTAATTACTACGACTAGAACGGAAGCTACCCCTAGCTATTTAATAATTAGATTATACTAAAGTTATAGTTTATTATTACCCCTAGGCTCGCTAGGTATAGTTAGCTAATTACTAGTAATCTCTCTACTAGGCTTATTAACTATAGTTAAGTTTAGGGAATTAATAACAGGAGGAGCTAGTAACGCTATAGCGGTTTCTTTAGGAATTTAATTAGGGTTCGTTATCTTTAGCTTTATAATATCCTTCTTAGGGGCTAGAGAACGAATAAATATACCTTTAGTTCTAGCACGTAGACTCTAGTATCTAATATAATAGAGTTTTATAGTATAGATACCTAAGATAGCTAAATTAGTAATAGTAACGTCTTCTTAAAGGTAATATATAATTATAGTTATTACCCCTAGGGTATCTCTTAAGTCCTTCTAACCCCTAAATAGGTAATCCTATCGGTTATTAAAGGTGATAATATATATTATAAATACTTATAATATAGTTTTATTAATTAGTTCTCCCCTATATAGGATTAACCCTCCGATCTTTTAATAGTTTAGGTTACTAGAGATACTAATAATAGTCTTAGTAATAGGCTTCTCTGCCTAGGATTTAAGATCGATTTTTATACCTTTAGTAAAGATATATTCTCTCACCTCTCTAGAATAAACAAAATTAGTTAATTAGACTAATATAGCCCTTATAGCTTCGCGAGCTTATTCTAGTATATTCTTAGTTAGTTCCTTATTTAAATTAGTATCGCTATCCTATATAGAGGATTCGTTATTAGCTAAGTTATTTTATATATATAGACCTAGGCTATTTATTTTCTTCTAAGCGATATATTACTTAGCTTACTAGCCTTAGTTCTTAGAACCTCGCGTTTTAATACTAGGATAATTTCGTTCTATTAATATTAAAGAACGGCGATATATAAGGTAGGGGTTATTCTTAAAGATATTAGCTCTGCTAGAAGAGTTATTACTTATACTTATTAATATTTTAGTGGGGGTTTTTAAGAGTAGTTAGGTTACCCTTAATATAATTAAGAGATTCATAACTACTAATTATAAGTATATATCTAAAATAAAATAAATATATAAAGGTTTAGGATCTCATTTATTATAAGGAATTACTATATTAAGCGTTAATATAGCATCGTTATACTAAAAATAAGGTATATTAAGGGGAGAGAATAAGTAGGAAGGTAAGAGGAGAAAAATTATTATAGGAGGAATGAATTCAATTAATTATCTAAAAAAGGAAAAGTCCTTTTATACGCAGAACCTTATAATAAATAAATAGAAGGAACCCCTTAAACGAATTAGGAAGGAACCTCTTATAGAAGGAGTTTTAATAAGGAAAGTATAACCCGTCTAACCTTAAAGTCTCTAAGGCCCTATTTATTATTACCTTAATAATCATAAGAATAGTAATATTAAATTAGTATTTAATTATAGATATCCTTTTTATAGGGAAAATACCTTTAACTAGTCCTAATATTAATCGTAAGGTATAGTAGTTCTATCTAGCTATTCTAACTAATATATAACTTAACTAACTTAATATTAAATAGTAAATAGGCCTCTCTAATAAGGTTTAAACTTCAGGGGCTTCCTATCTTAAGCTAGTATAACTAGATCGCTATATTTAAACGGGATTATCTATTATTATTTATACTTAGCTAATCGAGTAATATTCTATATATCTTATATACTTATTACCACTCTTGTCTTATAATCTATTCTAGTTATATAAGTAACTACTACGTTAGCTAGTATCTCTAGTTAGGGAATATTATTATAGATTTATAGTTTAATAGCTAAACCTATTATCTCTCATTCTATTAGGATCTCTATTAGTAAGTATCCTATAGTTAGTATCTAGCGCCTATTAATATCCCTAAGTACTTCTATATAATAGAGATCCTAGTCTTCTAAGGGGAATTTCTTACTTAGAATCCACTTTATAATAAGGTTAATAACTAATTAGATATAGGTTTTAATTATCCCTACTAATTTATAAGACTTAGCTAGGGCTAGTATAACCTTAGCTTAATAGGCTTTTATTATAGTTTTAAACTTAATAGATATAAAAGCTCCTCTAGTATCTAAGTAGATAACTTGAGGATATATACTAATAGCGTCTATTTATACCTCTAACTAAGGGATCGCTTCCCTAGATATAGCCGTTTTTATAAGTTAACTCTAATAGAATTAGCTTAAGTAGTTAATTTAAATTAGTAAGTATACGTAGCCCCTTGCTAATATAAGTAGCGCGCCTAAGTAGTTAATCCTAAGAACTTATAAAGGCTCTAAATATAGTTTAGTCTAGATATAGTGGTTTTTGTGGTCTAATACTAGCATAAGGCTAATAGCTATTTATATAATTAATAATATTAATTCATATCTCTAGCTAGAAAAACTTACTTACTAACTATTAGCGTATTATATTTAGCCTATAATAGCTAGCCTTATTATAGGCTTCCTTATATACGTTAGTAACCTCTAAATAGACGAGGTATTAGCATCGAATACCCTAGTATAAGTTATATAGAGTTCTATCTAAGATTAAGTAAGATTAGTACTAATTCGCTAAGTATTAAGTTTAGTAATTATTAACCTTATATTTACCTAATAGGAATTTGCAGATATCGCTATACTATAGGTCGTCCCGCTACTTTATTATATTATTATTACCTTAGGCTATATAGATATATAGCCTTAAGGTTATATCTTAATTATCCGACTAATAACCGCGTCTAACTATACGTTCTAATGATCCTACTTTAGTAGTTGCTAGGTACTTTATTAGCGCTATAACGGGGTTATTTAATTTCCCCTCTTTAGTGCCCGTTCCCCCGCGATATATAAGTAAGTACTCTACTACTTTATTTAATTATTCTTAATCTAGCTTATCTTTTAGGGCGATTCTTAGTAGTTCTTTATAGCCCCTAGTTCTATCCTTCTATACCTAGGAACTGTTTTCCTTTTTATACCTAAATACTTATAAGTTATTATTATTATACTTATAGGATAGGAAGATCGTTCTAGATAGTATATTAGTAGTAGCGTTCTATTAGCCCTAAATATATTTAATTTTAATATTTAGTATCCTTAGCTCTAATACCTAGCGCGTATAAATCCACTTATAATAACTAGGTAAGGGGTTTATAGTTAGTATAGATAGTTAATAGCTTCTCTATTTAAAGAAAATAGGAGTATTATTAATAGAATTCCACGATTACTAGTAGCTTATACTTATAGGTTCTATAATTATACTAGGTCTTCGTAAGTAGAAACGAATTATATAGGATTAGAACTTACCTAGCTAATTAATTCTATAAGATTATATAACCCCCTATATACTTTAATATATCTAAATATAACTATACTAGTTAGCTAACATCTAGGCTATGTAATTTAATAGCCCCTGCTACTAGTTCTTTTATTAGTTAGAAGGATAGGGCTTCTAAGGATCCCTATTTCTATAGAATAGTGCTAGTTAGCTAATATAAAGAGCGAGTAACCTTAGTATAGTTCTTTATCTACTATCTATAGGGCCTAGTTATAGCGATAAATACCCTCACGCCGGTCTAGTGAATAGATACTAGCTATTCCTAGATCTTAGTAATATAGTTAGGCTTGATATATATAGCGCCTCTAGCTTTATATACCTACCCTATAGTAATAACTAATCTTATTCCTAGGCTAATCCTCTTTCTTAATAGTTAGACTTATACCTATATTAAGTTCGGAATTACGCCGCAGCCCCTTCGCAAAAAGACTATAATAAATTCACCTAGTTTATAAGTATAATTTAGGAAATACTATATAAGTATTTTAACCTATACCCTCTACTAGTTAAGGAAAATAATCTAAGAACCCTATACGTTCTTATTACTTATAAGTAAACCCTCTAAATATTACTATATAAAGTCGGACGCGCGCTATACTAGGGCTAATTATATTAGAGCTAAATAGGCTACTAAGGCTCTCGTAGTAACGCCCTTGCTAAACCTTCTAGCAAGGTAAAAGCTACTATATGAGATGACTTCTTAACCCAAAAGGTCGACCTTCTAGCAAGGTGCTGAAGGTGCTGCGAACGCTACTATACGAGAGGTGACTCCTTAACTAGACTTATACCTATATAAACCGAGGTAATAGGTATTATCTTATAAATATCTACTTATTATCCTAGTAATAGAACTTTATAAAAATGTTATTAAAATAGATATTTATAGGGGCTATTTTGCTAGCCTTTATTAGGACTAATAAGGATAGTTTAGCCTTTAGTTCTAGAATAGGACCTAAGAATATCCTCCCGAATTTAGTTCTTTAGTAAGCTAACGCCTTTACGCCTTATTATATTCTAGTTAGCTATAGTTATAAGTATTCTAGCACGTTAAAGATATAAATATATCTATAATCTAGATAAATAGGGATAGACTAGTAGGTATGCTTTAAATCCTAAGATAAATAGGACCTAATCTAAGGATCTAATAGGTTCTTATAGATTTCATAAAGCAACGGGATTAATAAGGTTAGAATCTATTCGTTAATATTCTAATAATTAATTATAAAGCGGTATTTACCCTAAGGATTATTATTCTTTTATACTAAGACGGGTTACGCACCCTATTCTAACGCTATACTATTAGCTACTATTATTAACTTATATAAGCCTATATCTTATCCTTCCTAGACTAACTAATCTATCTAGTATTTTTTAGTAAGGTTCTAACGCTTCCTCTAACTTAAGTTCTATAGTTTAGCCCTTTCGTTTAGTCGAGGGATATACTTATATAGGTCTATAGTAGGGAAGTTATCTAGGAAACTAGAGAATAGGATATAATAGGTAAAAATTACTTATTTAATCTTATCTACTACGCCTAATAGTATATTAGGGCCTAATTATATTAGTTCTATATCCTACTACTTATTAACTTCTATTTTAGGAGTTATATAGTTAATTAGTAGTTACTTAATATATTATTTAGTTAGGAATATAGTCTTTATAAGCTTAGTAGAGTATTAAAGAGAAGCCTTAGTAGGTTATAGTAATACCTTACTAATATCTAACTTCTTAATTATAGAACTTAATACTTAAAATAATTAATACTCTTCTTAGATACTCTTAGGCTTTATTAATTAAAGGGCGTTCTATATTAACTAGGCTACGTTAGCATCCTATATATATATAAGTCCGAGTCTAAAATCTATTGCTAGTTTGCTAATTAATAATAACGAACTTCCTGATTTATATTCTATATTTAACAAGGTTAAGGATACTAAGTTAGTTAGTTATATTTTAATAACTTACCTAGGTTAGTATTAATATCTTAGTTTTCTAAATCCGAATTAAACTCGCTTAAAATATCTATAATATTAGTAGAATTATTAGACTCGGAATTAACCTCTTCTATAATATTTAGGAGTTAGTCTTATCCTAATAAGTTAGTATTATTAGTTATAGGGGCGAGAATTAACTTCTATTCTAATAATATTCATATTTAGGGGCTTAAGATCTAGATAACTAGTTCCCTATAGTAGGTATTACTAATCTATATTCTACTAGCCTAAGGGTCTATAATTACTCGCATATTATATAACTAAGGTATACCTAATAGTAATAGGACGGATTAATTAGAGTTTCCTAGATAAATATATACCTAGATTTCGCGCTTAATACTATAGGTTACTACCTTAATTGCTACGAAGTAGGTTATATTATATATAGAACTGCTAGTAGCTCCTATACTTAATCCCTTAAAACTAATACTAGCGAGTAGATATTAAGTAAATCTATATTCCTTAACGAGTCTAGGGGAGATAATATTTATCTCAGAACCTTAGTTAGCTTATATAGCTCTTATTAGTAAATAGCGATAAGTCGTAAGTATTAATAATATATACTCTAACTAGAACGGGCGGGTTGCTTTATAGTTCTTCGAGAATAGTTAAATATTTACTCGTAGGTCGTTAGTTATCTTTATAATACTAGACTTCTTAGTTATTATTATAATAGCTACTTTAGAATTAGTAATAACCTTCTCCTTTCCCTTTATATAATTAGGCTTATATATAACTACCCGCTAGGATAGAGATTATAATATTTTTAAAAACTTAGGACTAAGTTATATTAAGTTAACTAGCGAAATCTTAAACTAAATCTCTATAGCTAACTATCTAATATTAATAGGGGGCCTTCCCTCGCAAGCTACTATAGTAGTTAACCTAGTTCGTTAGGGTAGCTTCTATTTTTTAATAGGGTCAGGGTCCTTAATCTTAGTATCTATAATATCTTTAATCTTAACGTATTCCTATAAATTAGATCTAGGAATCCTTACAGCTCTAGTTTATTATATAGCCTTCCCCTTAGTTAGTTTAGTTATTTTTATAACTTATTAGATATAGCTAGCTAGGCGTTATAATATTATTTCTATCTATTTCTTCTAAGAATTAGATAAGCTAGCTTAACCTACTATTATATTAATCTTTTATACTCTCTTATCTAGCTTTAGAGACTTATTATATATAATCCTTAGAACTAATACTACCTAGTTAGATAGATCTATAATACCTAAAGACTTAACCTTATCCTAAATATAAGATTCCTCTTAGTTAGTTAATAGAGTTACTAGGTCTACTATATCCTCTAGTAGTATAAATTCATAGTAGCGTCCTCTAATAATAATATTAGTATAATCCTATAGGTTATACATAGAGTTATCTAGGGTTATAATAGGTATAGTTTCGCTACTAAACTTATGAAAGAAGTATAACTACGCGGAATAAATATCTATAACGCCCCTTAGTAGTTAAATACCTCCTATAAAACTACGGTTATAAGGGAATATTAAAGCCTTTATAATAGCTTACTCCTATAGTAATAGATACCTTAGGGGTAGTTCTAGGTAATTAGGATATTAATATCCGATCTAGCTATAGGTAATATAGTAAACTTCCCTATCTTATAATAGTTTTAACCTATTTATATATAGATTAGTAGACTTCTTCTAATCTAGTAATTTAAGAAAATTATTATCTTTTTAGCTAAAGTCGATTCCTACGTCGCGTCCTCCCCAGTAGGCTCTATAGTTCTAGGGCTAGTAGGGTTATTACTAGTTCTAAGAGTAGTTAGTATTATTATATAGGTTATAGGGACTCGTATAGTGGCGTTCACCTTCAGCACCTTGCTGGAAGGTCGACCTTTTGGGTTGAGAAGTCATCTCATATAGTAGCTTTCGCAGCACCTTGCTAGAAGGTTTAGCAAGGGCGTTTCTAGGCCACGAGAGCCTTAGTAGCCTATTTAGCTCTAATATAATTAGCCCTGGTATAGCGTATATCTAACTTTATATAGTAATATTTAGAGGGTTTGCTTATAAGTAGTAGGAACGTATAGGGTTCTTATATTATTTTCCTTAACTAGTAGAGGGTATAGGTTAAAATACTTATATAGTATTTCCTAAATTATACTTACGAACTAGGTGAATTTGTTATAGTCTTTTTGCGAAGGGGCTGCGGCGTAATTCCGAACTTAATATGTTATAGGGAGGGGGTCTAGGATTATTATATCCTTGCTACTAATTACTATTAGGTAGTTATTAGTAGCTCTATCTGTAATTCCTACTATATAAGTGCGATTAATATCTATTATATCTATAAGCAAGAACTACTAGAGGGTTATAAGGTAGGATATATAGGTATAGGACTATTATAACTAGATATATAGAATATTAATTACTATAGTTAGCTTATATTAGATAATTTAAATATATATAAGCTAGCTATTAGGCTAAAATCTAGTCTATACCTTAGCTAGTGTTCTATTAGGCTACTAAGTCTTCTAAGATCTAAGAACGGAGTTATTTAGCTTTGTATTATTCTTTAGCTTCTCGTTCTTCTAATATCTAGTAGGTATTTTAGATAATATAGTAAGTGGATTTTAGGCTGCTTAATACTATTACTCATATATTTAATACCTATTAATAAAGGTTAGTCTCTATTAGTCCTCGTATAAATTAATAAATAACGCTAATTAGAACGGTCTCCTTAGGTCTTATAAGGGTTACTTAGTTACTTATATCCTTATAACTAGCTTAGTATAAAAGGGATAGGGCTTAGTTATAATAAGCTAGTAAAGCCTCGTTATCTTTCTATTTTATTATATTAATATTATTACTATCGGTTTCTAGGTCTACTACCTGGGATAGGAATTATTCCTTTCTTAATAATAGCTAAATCAGAACGATTAATAGTGTTATTAGAGGCCTTTTTAATAATATTAACTAGATATAGGATACTATTAAGGTATATTGCTACTACTCCTTCGTATTATATATTAATCGTTCTAAGGACTTAAGAGATACGAAGTCTTCTAGGTTTATACCTAACCTTCTTAAAATCCTACTTTAATTATATTAGCTATCTCGATATAGCTATAGAACTATTAAATATACTATAAGTTAATATAGGAAGAGCGATATTAGCTATCTTATTAGAATGCCTATTATTAGGGGGGGTTATAAATAATATAGTAGTTAGGTTCTTAGTTATTAGTTAATCTATTTTAGCTAAGCTATTCTTAAGATAGCAATCCTTTAGCTATACTATTAGCTTATCCACGCTAGTATTAGTATCGAATAGTTATCTAGAACTCCGATATAGGTATATAGGTATCTAGAAATTTATAGGATATGAATAGTTATCTATTTATAGGTATATTAGACCGTTCTCTAGTTATTATAAATAAGTTAGCTATAGTTAAAATATTAATCTATAATAAAAATATTAATCTATAATATAGTTAGTTTATATTAGTTATTTATAATATTAACTTCTTTAATATTAATTAGGTAGCTAACGGCGTTAGACCTCTCTAGAGTTACTAGTTTTAATATAAAATATCTTATAATAATAATTTAAGCTTAGTACTAGTTCCTATTAATACCTATAGGCTTATATAATTAGTTATTAATAAAGGGGGGTAAATAAATAAGGTTATATAGGGATAGGATATTATTAAAGATCTATATAGATAACGCTATAGTAACGCTTATAATAGCCTAAGAACGTTATAATAAGGGTCCTTAGCCTCCTAAATACTTATATAATATAGAACTTAATAGACTTTAATAATACCTCGGAGTAGGAGCTAGAATAAGCCTCTTAATTAGAGTAGATATAGTAGTATATAAGCAGGGTTAATTCTTCTAAGTTCTACTCTAATACTAGGCTAGGCTAAATATACCTAATATAGAACTTCTATAGTTATCTCCTAAAACGGAATCTCCGACCTGTTGGTTCCTGCTACACATATACACACCGTAGTGCATCAGTCGAGGCAACCCTACGTAAGGTCCAAGTCCACGAGTGCATGCACCAAACCGGGTGCGGGCATCATTTCACCAAAAAGCCAGTAGTAGCATCTTCAAAAGCATTAATTCAGGTCGCATGAGAAAACCTCTTTGAAATCGCTACTGCGCAAGGCGAAGAGACAGCCTTTGGTCGGGTTGCTAAACGACGGGGGCTCTGCAGCGTTGTGGCTAGCGGCACCAATGGAACCCTAACCGGATAGGGCAGTCCTGTCGCTTTCATTGGCTAGAGTCTGGTGCAAGTCGGCATTTTTCAGACCTGCATTACGTTAGCATCCTCCTCGAGTCATTCAAAACACTGGATCGGGCTTGCATATCGAACCGCATTGGTTAAACGCTTAGCCCCATGTCCGGGGTAGCTTATAACAACCTCCGTCTCAGATCCAACCAATCATTAGGTCCTAAGGTCTATGCAGGTCGTAAAATACTACGACCAGGGTTGGGAATTAGTCACGATTTTAGTCAATTAGTCAAAAGACACTACTTTTTTTAAAAAATATATATATATTAAATATAAAGATAAAATAGATAAAGTAAAGATATAACTATATAGTTCAAAAATTAAATATAATATATATAGCTTTTGATTCTTAAGTTTATTATATTTATAATATATAAACTATAATTAGTTAAATTAGTCTTAAATTCTTCTTAAAAGTGACTAAAAAGTGACTAATCCACTTAATAATTAGAATAAAAAGCTATATATTACTAGTATAAATCTCGTAAAAATATATAGTCCTTATAACTATTATTAGTATTTAATAGAATTCTTTTATAATTTTAGCTATATCTTCTATATAGTGACTAAAGCTTTGACTAATTTGAATAATTTTTTGACTAAACCTAACTAATTCCCAACCCTGACTACGACCTACGCTATCTCAGATCCGACCAATCATTGGGTCCTGAGGTCTATGCAGGTCGTAAAATACTAAGACCTACGCCATTTCAGATCCGACCAATCATTAGGTCCTGAGGTCTGTGTAGGTCGTAAAGTACTACGACCTACGCCGTCTTAGATCCGACTAATCATGAGGTAAGGCGGGTCATGTCCACTGCATCAGTAGGCAGTGCTCAAGGTACCTATGTACCTTACCGGTGGATGCATCTCAACGTTGAGCTCGGAATTACGCCGCAGCCCCTTCGCAAAAAGACTATAACAAATTCACCTAGTTAGCAGGTATAATTCGGGAAATACTATATAGGTATTTTAACCTATACCCTCTACTAGTTAAGGAAAATAATATAGGAACCCTATATATTCCTACTACTTATAAGTAAACCTTCTAAATATTATAAAGTCGGATGCGCGCTATACTAGGGCTAATTATATCGGAGCTAAACAGGCTACTAAGGCTCTTATAGTAATACCCTCGCTAAACCTTCTAGTAAGGTATTATAAAAGCTACTATATAAGATAACTCCTTAACCTAAAAGGTCGACCTTCTAGTAAGATACTAAAGGTAAAAGCTACTATATAAGATAACTCCTTAACCTAAAAGGTTAACCTTCTAGTAAAGTATTGCGAATACTATTATATAAGAGGTAACTTCTTAACTAAAGAGGTCTTTCCTAAGAGGTTCTTATAGCTAGAAGTATAAGAAGCTCTATAAGTAGGGCCTTATACTTCTCCCTCTTCTTTATCCTTATCCCTTAACTATATTAGCACTAGACCCTATATATAAATATACTAAGCCTAAGCGAGGTATACCCTTTAGTATAAATAATATAGAGGGGGTTACTAGAGAGTTTAGCCTTAATATAATTAATAAAACCTACTCCTTTATTAACTACTCTATTATATATAGAGAGTATATTATTAGTATAACCCTTAAGAGGGCTTACCTTAATACCCTAATAAGGGACTCTATAAGGCGTAATAGTATTAGAGCTAAGTAAGTAAACTTAGTAGTAGAAGTTTAGTAGGTTATTATATACCCTATAGAGTAGCCCTTCTTTAAGCAGGTCCTCTATATTACTAAGGTAGAGGTAGCCTAGGCAGCCTAGGCCTATTAGGGGTTAGTAAGTATAGCTTATACCGACTAATAGAGAGAGCGTTAGTAATAACGGTATAGGAAAGACAGTAACGACTTCTAGCGGATAAAGCGGTAATAGAGGCGGTATTTAATAGTAGCGCGGGTAGTACGCGAGAGGAAAGGTCGTTAGTTTCGTAATCTATTAAATAATTAAAAACCACGTTATTATCGATATAAAGTTAAAGATCGTGAGGCTATCTAGTAGGGTATATATAAGTGCAGCTATAGTTAGGAGAGGATTACGTGACTAAAGGCTATATATTGTTAGGAGGCGCGGAGTTAGAAGGTCTATTGCACTCAAGTAGGTAAAATCACTATGCAGTGGCCAGAGGCCACTTATAGGGGTATATATAGCTATAGATTAGATATTCTCCTATTTAACCTCTTATAACTATTACTAGAGGGACTCTATTACTACTACTAAATTAGCTTATAATAGCTTATCTTAGGCTTTAGCTATATTACTATTAACTATCTTACTAACTAATAGGGAGTAGCGCTTAACCTATTATTATTATTATAGTTATAAGCTTAAATATATAAGGGGTTAGACCTAAGTTTATTTAATAAGAGGTTATTATAATATTATTTATTTAAGCTAAAGAGGAAAATAAGAAGTTTTCCTCTCTAGTAGAGATTTCACTAGTTTATAGGGAATTACTAGGTAGGCCCTAGATAAGCCCTAGGTAGCTCCCTAAGGTAGTAAGCCTAGGCAGAAGCCTAGGTAGGCTTAACCTAGGCGTAGCTTATAATACTAAGTTAGAAAAGAGGGTTAGAATCTTATAGTCTATTTAATTTTAATAGTTAGATTATTAGTTAGGGTTAGGTAAGTTATATCTAGGTCTTATATATTTCCTTAGCTATAGGAACTATATATAATTGGTTCATTCATTATCTCTAATATACATAGTATTTATTTTATATATATCTTAGATTAATAGTGAGTTCCTATATATTATCTTTATTGAGCTCGGAATTACGCTATAGCCCCTTCGCAAAAAGACTATAATAAATTCACCTAGTTAGCAGGTATAATTCGGGAAATACTATATAAGTATTTTAACCTATACCCTCTACTAGTTAAGGAAAATAATATAAGAACCCTATACGTTCCTACTACTCGCAAGTAAACCCTTATATAAAGTCGGACGCGCGCCGCACTGGGGCTGATTACATTAGAGCCGAACGGGCTACTGAGGCTCTCGTGGCAACGCCCTCGCTGAACCTTCTAGCAAGGTGAAAGCCACCACGTGGTCGGCAAGATCACGTGACCGAAGGCTGTGTATTGTCAGGAGGCGCGGAGTTAGAAGGTCTGTTGCACTTGAGCAGGTAAAATCACTATGCAGTAGCCAGAGGCCGCAAAGCTACTATATGAGATAACTCCTTAACCTAAAAGGTTAACCTTCTAGTAAGGTACTAAAAGTAAACGCTACTATACGAGAGGTAACTCCTTAACTAGAGAGGTTTTTCCTAAGAGGTTCTTATAGCTAGAAGTATAAGAAGCTTTACTACTACGAGTAGGGCTTTATACCTCTGCCTTATTCTTATCCTTATCCCTTAACTATATTAGTACTAGATCTTATATATAAATACGCTAAGCCTAAGCGAGGTATATCTTTTAATATAAATAATATAGAGGGGATTACTAGAGAGTTTAGCCTTAATATAATTAATAAAACCTACTCCTTTATTAACTACTCTATTATATATAGAGAGCGTATTATTAATATAACCCTTAAGAGGGCTTACCTTAATACCCCTATAGAGGACTCTATAAGGCGTAATAGTATTAGAGCTAAGTAAGTAAACTTAATAGTAGAAGTTTAATAGGTCGTTATATACCTTATAGAGTAGCCCTTTTTTAAGCAGGTCCTCTATATTACTAAGGTAGAGGTAGCCTAGGTAGCCTAGGCCTATTAGGGCTTATTAGTAAGTACGGCTTACGCCGACTGCTTTAATATAGAGAGAGCGTTGCTAATAATAGTATAGCTAGCGGACGAAGCAGTAATAGAGGTAGTATTTAATAGTAGCGCGGGTAGTATATAAGAGGAAAAGTTAATAGTTTCATAGTTTAAATAAATAAAAACTACGTTATTATCGATATAAAGTTAAAGATCGTGAGGCTATCTAGTATAACGGGCACGTATAAGTGCGGCTATAGTTAGGAGAGTTATAATTACGTGACTAAAGGCTATATATTATTAGGAGGCGCGGAGTTAGAAGGTCTATTGCACTTAAGCAGGTAAAATCACTATGCAGTGGCCAGAGGCTATTGTTACTATCTTTACTATGCCGTCGTTAGTAACGCTCTCTCTATGAGTTAGCATAAGCCGTACTTACTAATAAGCCCTAAGGGGCCTAGGCCGCCTCTGCCTTAATAGTACGGAGGACCTGCTTAAAGAAGGGCTACTCTATAGGGTATATAATAACTTACCTAGCTTTTATTACTAAGTCTACTTACTTAGCTATAATATAATAATAAGTATCCCCTCTAGGGGTATTAATAAGAGCCCTCTTAAGAGCTATATTAATAATATACTTTCTATATATAATAGAGTAGTTAAAGAAGGAGTAGGTTTTATTAATTATATTAATACTAAACTCTCTAGCGAGCTCTTGCGCGTTATTAGTATTAAAGGGCGTGCCTCGCGCAGGCTTAGCGTTTTTATATACGGGGTCTAATACTAATATAGTTAAGGATTTATTATAAGTTATAGGGGGCCTCTGGCTACTGCATAGTGATTTTACCTGCTCAAGTGCAATAGACCTTCTAACTCCGCGCCTCCTAACAATACACAGCCTTCGGAAGGTCGACCTTTTAGGTTAAGGAGTTATCTCATATGGTAGCTTTCGCAGCACCTTTAGCACCTTGCTCGAAGGTCGACCTTTTGGGTTAAGGAGTTATCTTATATAGTAGCTTTCGTAGCGCCTTACTAGAAGGTTTAGCGAGGGCGTTGCTATAAAAGCCTTAGTAGCCCGTTTAGCTCCGATATAATTAGCCCTAGTGCGGCGCGCGTCCGACTCTATATAGTAATATTTAGAGGGTTTGCTTATAAGTAGTAGGAATATATAGGGTTCCTATATTATTTTCCTTAACTAGTAGAGGGTATAGGTTAAAATACCTATATAGTATTTCCTAAATTATACCTACAAACTAGGTGAATTTGTTATAGTCTTTTTGCGAAGGGGCTGCGGCGTAATTCCGAGCTTAATAAGTTATAGGGATAAGGAAGAGGGAGAGGTATAAGGCCCTGCTCGTAGAGCTTCTTATACTTCTAGCTATAAGAACCTCTTAGGAAAGACCTCTCTAGTTAAGGAGTTACTTCTTATATAATAGCGTTTATAGCACATTTAGTACCTTACTAGAAGGTCGACCTTTTAGGTTAAGAAGTTATCTTATATAGTAGCTTTTACCTTACTAGAAGGTTTAGCGAGGGCGTTACTATAAGAGCCTTAGTAGCCTATTTAGCTCTAATATAATTAGCCCTAGTATAGCGTATATCTAATTTTATACGAGGGTTTACTTATAAGTAGTAGGAATATATAGGGTTCTTATATTATTTTCCTTAACTAGTAGAGGGTATAGGTTAAAATACCTATATAGTATTACCCGAATTATATCTGCGAACTAGGTGAATTTGTTATAGTCTTTTTGCGAAGGGGCTGCGGCGTAATTCCGAGCTTAATATAGTAGGTATATTTATAAGTCTAAAAAGTATTATAAGTATTTCAAAGTATCTATATTATATTCTAAATACTCTCTTATATTCTTCGCCTTTCTCATTATAGATAAGGCTATACGCTCCGTTAAAGTTAAGGGGTATAAACTAATTTATATCTTATAAGAGGTTATATAACTTAGAAATAAGTGATAATAAATATTAGTTCCTAATAGTAATATTATTAAGTTTTAATAGTTAATATATAGTTATTTCCTATTTTTCCTCTTTAGTATAAAGGGTATTAAATACCTTACTAGTAATATTAAGGGAATAATAAATCCTTTCTCGAGGGTTTTATCTAGGTAAGCAGTAAGTACTTCTATATCTTCTTAATTAAGTCTATAGATCCTTTTAAATATTAGTTCTTCTCCTAGTTTGAACTTAATCCTATAATTATAACTACTATATTCTAGTAATCCTATCTTAAGCTCTTTAGTAAATACATTCTTATTAAGTTCGGAATTACGCCGCAGCCCCTTCGCAAAAAGGCTATAAAAAATTAACCTAGTTTATAAGTATAATTCGGGAAATACTATATAGGTATTTTAACCTATACCCTCTTCTAGTTAAGGAAAATAATATAGGAACCCTATACGTTCCTACTACTCGCAAGTAAACCCTCTAAATATTACTATATAAAGTCGGACGCGCGCCGCACCGGGGCCGATTATATCGGAGCCGAACGGGCTACTAAGGCTCTCGTGGCCTGGAAACGCCCTCGCTGAACCTTAAATACCTTCTTATATTACTAGTATTCTCCTAGGATAGATAGTAATTAATCTTCCTTATTAATTCTTAATACTAATAAAGTCCTAGTATTTATATCCTTAATTTATTAATATATAGGGTTTTCTATTACTTAAGGAGTCTTTCTAGGCTTATTTAAGGTATACCTCTTGAATTACTACTTAGGGATTAAGTCCTCTACTTATTAGAATTAGCTAGTTCTCCAATCTATTTATAAGTTATACTTCATTACTTATAAAAACCTTAGGATAATATTATATTTATTTCCTATTTTTATAATAATGAAATAGAGTTACTCTTTCTAGTTATAATACTTTAAAAGGAGTAATACTATCTATAAATTAATATAGCCTCTACTATACTAAACTCTATCTCTTCTATCATTTTATAACTAGTATTTATTTCTTAGAGTCTTTTTCTTCTAAGTAATTTATTATTAATTCATTATTCTTAGTAATATAAAATTCTCTTATACTCCGTAGTTTATTATTATAAGCGCTAGTTCTCTCTTAATTATTATATTAATTATAAGGTATGATTCTTCTATAGGTAATACCTTGGTATTATATAGGGACTTTATTATTACTACTTATTCTTATCCTATATTAGTAGGTAAATCTAGTTTTTTAATTGCTATATATCTCTAGGTATTATAGTTTGCTTTCCTTCGCGTTATACTTTGGTCAAGCTATTCTCTATGCTTTAGTTAAGCTATTCTCTCTATTATATACTCGTGGTAGGCTGCTTCCTTCTTATAGTAATTATCAGGCTTTTACCTTCTATATTAATCAGACCTTATATTAGTCTTATTAGTATTTCTCTTATAATATAGTTTTATTATGTAAATAAGATATAGGGTAATTATAGCTTAGTATAAATATTATAGTTCTATCTTTATTAAAGGATCGGAGCTACTAATTAGGAAGTTAGATAGCGAGGTAAGTATAAGGGATACGTTATTTATTCTTCTTATCGGGGTAGAATTAGTAGTTATACTTACCTCCTAGAAATTCCTTATATTTATTATTAAGGTAATAGGTCTAAAATACTTAGTAGTATATAGGGTATATAATTATAAGTTAGGAATTATGTTATTATGTTATAGTTAATTCGAGTATATACTTATATTATTCTAATGTAGTATTATAAGAGTAAACTATTTGGTTATAATAAAGAGGTTTAATATTTCTATACTAAAGTAGGTTAGGCTTTTCCTTATTAGATATTTCCGCTTTAGAACTAGTATTATTAATATTAGGATTATACCTACAAGTAACCTCTAGCTAAGTATATTAGTATATAATATTATAAGGTTTATTTAAATTATAGGGGGTATCTAGCTCTTTTTCTTAAGTCTAGTTATTGATTTATTATCTTATATAGGGGTTAAGGTTTTCTCTAATATTAAGTTCGGAGTATTAGATTCCTCTGATAATACTTCTTTATTTATATATTAGATTTACTCAGGGTAATTCTCAATACTCATTCGTTACTTTATTTAGAGCTAAATAGCTCTAATTTATTCTTATTATAAAGTATTATTACGTTCTTTAAGCGTTTTTCCTTAATAAGCTCTAAGGGCTATTTGAAGGCGCGCGATATTAAGCTTATTTATTAGATATATTATCATAAGTATTAGTTATTCTTCTTATAATATTTTATCTAGTTATTTATTTACTTTTCTTTTAAGTTTAGTATTATTATAGTATCTTATTATAATAGTCTTAGTTAGTACTAGTTAAGTCCTATTAAGGTTATATCCTAATTAGTAGGGGTTCTTAGGGTACTATCCTACTTATTCCTTAGAGTCTAAGTCAATTCTATAATTATTATCATAATAAGTAGTTTAGTTTAGTTATTTATATAGTATATATTTAGTAGTAATACTAATTTATTAAGTATACTTAGGAACTAGTATAAATTATTTTTTTTAGGCTAGTAATAATCTTATGCTATATATTCTAATTTATTATAGTTATAGTACTTAAAGGTTATATATTTGGCCTCTAGCCACTGCATAGTGATTTTAACTGCTTAAGTGCAACAGACCTTCAGGTCCTCTAAAGCTATAAGTTATATATTAAGGCTTTAGTTTACTTAAGATATAATACTAATTATAGAATAAAGGGAATTATAGAGGTCCTATAAGTTAGTAAGATATCTATAGAGAGTAAGTTGATACTTTCAAACTCCCTAGTAAGCACCTTTAATCTTATAATAAAGGGGGCTTTTATTAGCATTAAGTTCCTTACTAAGGGTAGGTCTAATAATAGAGAGAGTTTTAAATAGGATTTCGAGGTTTTTAGTAATAGATTTATTAGGGTTTCTATATATAAGGGTAAGTAATATAGTATTATCCTATAGCTCTTTATTAGTAATATAGAACTCTTCGGTTTTAAAGTATTCTTTTATCTATATAACTACCTTAGTATATTAAGTTCGGAATTACGCTGCAGCCCCTTCGTAAAAAGACTATAATAAATTTACTTAGTTTATAAGCATAATTCGGGAAATACTATATAGGTATTTTAACTTATACCCTCTACTAGTTAAGGAAAATAATATAAGAACCCTATATATTCCTACTACTCGCAAGCAAACCCTTATATAAAGTTAGATACGCGCTATACTAGGGCTAATTATATTAGAGCTAAATAGGCTACTAAGGCTCTTATAGCAACGCCCTTACTAAACCTTCTAGTAGAGTAAAAGCTACTATATAAGATAACTCCTTAACCTAAAAGGTCGACCTTCTAGTAAGGCATTACGAACGCTATTATATAAGAGGTAACTCCTTAACTAAAGAGGTCTTTCCTAAGAGGTTCTTATAGCTAGAAGTATAAGAAGCTCTACTATAAGCAGGGCCTTATACCTCTCCCTCTTCCTTATTCTTATCTATAAAGTCCTAGGTATACCTATAACCTATAATAAATCCTTAATCATATTAGCACTAGACCCCGTATATAAATATACTAAGCCTGAGCGAGGTATACCCTTTAGTATAAATAATATAGAGGGGGTTACTAGAGAGTTTAGTCTTAATATAATTAATAAAACCCGCTCCTTTATTAACTACTCCGCTATATATAGAGAGTATATTATTAATATAGCCCTTAAGAGGGCTTATCTTACTACCCCTATAGGGGACTCTATAAGGTATAATAGTATTAGAGCTAAGTAAGTAAACTTAGTAATAGAAGTTTTATAGGTTGTTATATATCCTATAGAGTAGCCCTTCTTTAAGCAGGTCCTCTATATTACTAAGGTAGAGGTAGCCTAGGCAGCCTAGGCCTATTAGGGCTTAAACGTTAGTAAGTACGGCTTATGCTAACTGCTTTAATATAGAGAGAGCGTTACTAACGATAGTATAGCGAAGGTATTAGCTAAACCGGTCGAATAAGAGGATAGAAATAGTAACGACTTCTAGCGGACGAAGTAGTAATAGAGGCGGTATTTAATAGCAGCGCGGGTAGTATGCGAGAGGAAAAGTTAATAGTTTCGTAGTTTAAATAATTAAAAACTACGTTATTATTAATATAAAGTTAAAGATCGTGAGGCTATCTAGTAGGGTATATATAAATATAGCTATAGTTAAGAAAGGATCACATAACCGAAGGCTACGTATTATTAGGAGGCGCGGAGTTAGAAGGTCTATTACACTTAAGCAGGTAAAATCACTATGCAGTGGCCAGAGGCCCTACCTTAGTATATAAGAATAGGGGGTATTTAGTAATAATATATTAGAACTAATATTCTTAGGTATCTCCTTTTAATATAAGGGAAAACGCTAGAATATATTATTATAGAGATATACTAGCTTTAGTATAATAGCCTTTAAAAATAAAGAGTTTTAAATCTAATATATCTATTTTATTACTATTATACTTAAGGTTATTATTACTATAGAACTTAGTTAGATTCTTAAGTTAATATAATAAAGGGATCTTATCTAGTAAAAGTCAGGCTTTTTAGTTCTACCCTATAAGCCTTATAAAGTTAAAACCTTAGGTATTATTCCTAGTTGTTTAGAATAAAAAGAGTTAGGTAGTTTCTACTGGAGGGGGATAAGGGGGCTAATATATAGAGTATATAAGAGTAGTAAAGGGCTTTAAGCGTTATTATATAAGAGTAGTAATAATAAGAAAAAGAGAGGTTTTAACTTACTATATAACCTCTACAAAGATAGTAAGGTTTTTACTATACCTTTTAATAATTATTAGGTATTACGATTTAACTAAATTAAAGTTATTATTACTCTATAAATAGAAGTTAGATTATTATATAATATTATTAATTTTCTTCTTAATTTAACTACTATTATAAATAATAAATATGCTATTATTAATAGGGACTCTTTAAAGGGCTTTAATAATACAGTTATCTATATAATTAAAGGTCCTAATAATATCCTTAAAGTGTTCCTTAAAGCTAGCTTATAGTTAGTAACCTTGGATATAGTTCTTAAGGTACTTACTAGTATAATAAGTAATATAGCTACTAATCTTAGCTTAATTAGTCTCTTTAGGGTTAAAGGACTTAACTTAACTATATATCTTATAATTAAGGCCTCTGGCCACTGCATAGTGATTTTACCTGCTCAAGTGCAACAGACCTTCTAACTCCGCGCCTCCTGACAATACATAGCCGGTGCGGCGCGCGTCCGACTTTGTTATGTTTAGAGGGTTTGCTTGCGAGTAGTAGGAACGTATAGGGTTCCTATATTATTTTCCTTAACTAGTAGAGGGTATAGGTTAAAATACCCGTATAATATTTCCTAAATTATACTTATAAACTAGGTGAATTTATTATAGTCTTTTTGCAAAGGGGCTGCGGCGTAATTCCGAACTTAATATCTTATAATTAATAATAGCTTTAAAATCGTTAGGAATTAGGATTAGTAATTAATATTAAGGTCAGGAGGAAGGGGAAGGGGTAGGGTAGGTATTCGTATTAGCTATTAGAAAGGAATAATAAATAATTAGGCTTACCTTTATACCTTAATTAGGAGTACTATCCCTAAGCTATAGCTTTAGGTAATTAATCCCTATATTAAGCGATTTATAATTACTATTACTTAATCTTCTTCTTGCTAATGACTTAGTTCCTTCTTTTATATAATTACTAAATACTTACTTACTTGTTTCCCTAAAAAGGGGACCTTTGAGAAAGGATTACTTACTTCCCTAAAGAGGGGACCTAAAGAGGGATTACTATAAGGGCTTCCCTAGAAAGGACCCTTCTTAGTAAAGGGATTACTTAGGAAAAAAAGTTAAAAATATAAGAAGATTTAAAGGAGAGGAAAGTTTAAAAGATTACTTAATAAACTTCTCTAAAAAAAAGACCTTCTTAATAAAGGGATTACTTAGAGGAGGAGGGGGTTTAAAATACTTACTTAGAAGAAAGATTTAAATACTCACTTACTTACTAAATCTTATTAACTCTAAAGAGGCAATACCTTAAAGAGGGAATTTTTAATTACTTATTAACTAGGATAGATATTCTTAAATAGATCTGAAGTAATAGAGGTAATGAATTTAAAAAGAGATAAGAAGGGGAAGATTGAAGAAAAATCAAGGTCTTAATAATAAGAGCTTAATAATATAATTACTAATTACAATTAACTAATAAAAGAAAAGTCGAGGTCTTAATAATATAATTACTAATTATCATTAACTAATCTAGGTACTCTTTAGTAAAGACTTAGCATATACCTTTTTACTCAAGAAAAATAGGTACTACTAGCATAAGCTAATTAAGATAGATCTACTAAACCTTTACTACTAGTAAGGTAGCTATTGCTAAAGGCCTTCTAATACTTATTATAACTTAGATATAATAGATATAATATAGGTAGGATAAAGTTAAGAAGTTAAGGTTATAAAGTTATAATATTATAAGTAGTAAAATTATAAAAAGTAAAAAGGTAGGAGAGGGGTTATTTAGATAGAGGAGGGGGGGGAGGGGGGAGGTAGTAGCCTAAAAGTTAGAAGGTCGACTTTTAGTAACTATAAATCAATCCAATTTAGTAGTTACTTTAAAAGTTAAAGCTATAGTCCTTCTAAATTATCTTATATAAGTAGTTAGGGCTTATTATATTTAGAAGTTATGAAATTTAAAGCTATAGATAACCTTATAATAATATAGATATTACGTTATTATAGTAGTTGAGGCAGGTAGTTAAGATTAAGGTAATTCACTTTAGTAAGTAATAGGGGCTTATTACTACTCTTCTCTTATAGTAGGTAGTCAGGGCTTATTACTATTATCTTAAGTTATTTTTATTTAGTAATATAAATAGAAAGTTAAGGGTAATAAATTTAAATATTAAGGAGAGGGTTAGAAGAGAGAGAAGTAGTAAGGTTAGTATTAATATTAGAAGGTACTAAATAACGCTAAATATATTAAATTCGCTAAAAAGACTTTATAGGAGTTAAAATTAGTAAAATACGTAGTTAATATAGGTAAAAGAAGGGGGGGTTAGTAGAGGGCTCTAAATAATTATAATATTAATAGAAGGTAGCATAGTTAATAGTTATAAGATATAATATTTATAATAATTATAAGGATAGTAAAAAGTACTAAAAGAGAGTAAAAGTATGGGGAAAGTAATAACTTTACTAACATAATAAAAGATTATAAACTATTAATTATTAGTATTAAGGTTATAATAAGATAGACCGTAGTTACTATTAATAATAAGGGACCTAAAACTTCGCCTATAATATTAGTAATAACTTTGGAGGTAGTAGGTCAGAAGCAGAGGCTAAACTATTAGTAACTAAAGCCTAAAATCTCCATTAGCATAATAACTATATATAAGAGGAGGCTTAGGATCGTTAAGTAGTAAATATTATCTCTTTAGTATGTTAACCCTTACTAATCTGTAGTTATAGTATAATAATAAAGTTAACTACTAATTGGTATTAGTTTTGTAAGTACTAGTATTAGAAGAGAATAAGGGTAGGTATAATAAAGTCTAAATATTATTAATAATATTAAGTTAGGTTAGAAGGTAGCTAGCGAGGTAGGAATAATATAGGAAGGCTAACGAGGTAGGTTATATAATAAGTTATATAACTACTCGCTAGGTCCTAGTTATTCCGACCCGGGCCATGGCTCCGAAGCTAGCGAGTAGGAGTCTCCTACTTACTACGTAGGTATGTGAATATTCCCATAATAAGAACTAATTATAACTAGTTGCTAGCCTCTGGCTACTGCATAGTGATTTTACCTGCTTAAGTGCAATAGACCTTCTAACTCCGCGCCTCCTAATAATACATAGCCTTCGGTTACATAATCCTTTCCTAACTATAGCCGCACTTATACATACCCTACTAGATAGCCTCACGATCTTTAACTTTATATTAATAATAACGTGGTTTTTAATTATTTAATAGACTATAAAACTATTAACTTTTCCTCTTACGCACTACCTGCGCTACTAATACCGCCTCTATTACTACTTCGTCTGCTAGCTATGCTATTATTAGTAACGCTCTCTCTATTTAGCATAAGCTATACTTACTAACATTCCCCTAAGGGGCCTAGGCCGCTTCTACCTTAATAGTATAGAGGACTTGCTTAAAGAAGGGCTACTCTATAGGGTATATAATAACCCGCCTAGCTTCTACTACTAAGTCTACTTACTTAGCTATAATATAATAATAAGTATCCCCTCTAGGGGTATTAATAAGAGCCCTCTTAAGGGCTATACTAATAATATACTTTTTATATATAATAGAGTAGTTAAAGAAGGAGCGGGTTTTATTAATTATATTAATATTAAACTCTCTAGTAAGCTCTTGCGTATTATTAGTATTAAAGGGCGTGCCTTACGCAGGCTTAGCGTTTTTATATATAGGGTCTAGTACTAATATAGTTAAGGATTTATTATAGGTTATAGGTATACCTAGGACTTCGTATAGGATAAGGAAGAGGGAGAGGTATAAGGCCCTGCTCGCAGAGCTTCTTATACTTCTAGCTATAAGAACCTCTTAGGAAAGACCTCTCTAGTTAAGGAGTTACTTCTTATATAGTAGCGTTTATAGTACCTTTAGTACCTTACTAGAAGGTTAACCTTTTAGGTTAAGGAGTTATCTTATATAGTAGCTTTCGCAGCACCTTGCTAGAAGGTTTAGCGAGGGTGTTACTATGAGAGCCTTAGTAGCCTGTTTAGCTCTAATATAATTAGCCCTAGTATAGCGCGTATCCGACTTTATATAGTAATATTTAGAGGGTTTACTTACGAGTAGTAGGAATATATAGGGTTCCTATATTATTTTCCTTAACTAGTAGAGGGTATAGGTTAAAATACTTATATAGTATTTCCCGAATTATGCCTGCGAACTAGGTGAATTTATTATAGTCTTTTTACAAAGGGGCTGCGGCGTAATTCCGAACTTAATAACTAGTTGCTTCTATATTAAAAAGGTTAAATAAATTAGGATTTAACTGTTAAATATATAATAAAGAGTTTATAGCGATTATTAAAACTTTTCAAGAATAGAGACCTTACCTATTAGAAGCTAAATACCTAGTTAAGGTATATATAGATTATAAGAGTCTTTTATACTTTACTACTCTAAGAATACTTAATAAATAATACGTAAGATAGTTAGAATTATTATTTAAAATTAATTTCAAAATTATTTATAATAAAGGAAATAAGAATAGTAGAGCTAATACTCTTCGCTAATAACTAGATTATAATATCCTAGTACCTAAAGAAACTTAAGTTATCCTAAAGTAGGATAAGAATAGAAACCTTATACTAGCTATAAAACTTCTAATAATAGCTAGGAAGGTTAGTACTAATATAACTAGAAAAATAACTCCTAAAACTATTAGAAAGGTATGCTTAGTGCTTATATATAGATACTAAGGCGATACTAAGATATAGAAATATACTTAATAATACTATAATAAGACTACTATCAGATAAGAAGTAGTAAATATCATTAAGAACTACGAAGTCATAGTACTATTGAAGACCTTAGTTATACATTTCTTAAAACTATTATAAGTTAATATAGAATACTAATAGAAATTATAATTAATAGAGATATATTATTCATTCTAAAGTTTTAGAGATCCCTAATCTTATAGCTTATTAAGTTCGGAATTACGCCGCAGCCCCTTCGCAAAAAGACTATAATAAATTTACCTAGTTTATAAGTATAATTCGGGAAATACTATATAGGTATTTTAACCTATACCCTCTACTAGTTAAGGAAAATAATATAGAAACCCTATATATTCCTACTACTTATAAGCAAACCCTCTAAATATTACTATATAAAGTTAGATACGCGCCGCACCGGGGCTAATTATATTAGAGCTAAACGGGCTACTAAGGCTCTCGTAGCAAAGCTACTATATAAGATAACTCCTTAACCCAAAAGGTCGACCTTCTAGTAAGGTACTAAAGGTACTATAAACGCTACTATATAAGAGGTAACTCCTTAACTAGAGAGGTCTTTCCTAAGAGGTTCTTATAGCTAGAAGTATAAGAAGCTCTACTACTACGAGCAGGGCCTTATACCTCTCCCTTATTCTTATCCTTATCCTTATAACTTATAATAAATCCTTAACTATATTAGTACTAAACCTTATATATAAAAACGCTAAGCCCGCGCAAGGTGTACCCTTTAATACTAATAACGCGCAAGAGCTTACTAGAGGGTTTAGTATTAATATAATTAATAAAACCTGCTCCTTCTTTAACTACTCTATTATATATAGAGAGTATATTATTAATATAGCCCTTAAGAGGGCTCTTATTAATACCCTTAGAGGGGATACTTATTATTATATTATAGCTAAGTAAGTAGACTTAGTAGTAGAAGCTAGGTAGGTTATTATATATCCTATAGAGTAGCCCTTCTTTAAGTAAGTCCTCTATACTATTAAGGCAGAGGTAGCCCAGGCCCCTTAGGGCTTAAACGTTAGTAAGTATAGCTTATGCTAACTAATAGAGAGAGCGTTGCTAACGATAGCATAGCTATAAAGATAGTAACGACTTTTAGCGGACGAAGCGGTAATAGAGGCGGTATTTAATAGTAGCGCGGGTAGTACGCGAGAGGAAAAGTCGATAGTTTTATAATTTAAATAATTAAAACCCACGTTATTATTACTATAAAGTTAAAGATCGTGAGGCTATAGGTATATATAAGTATAGCTATAGTTAGGAGAGGATCACGTGACCGAAGGCTATGTATTATTAGGAGGCGCGGAGTTAGAAGGTCTATTACACTTAAGCAGGTAAAATCACTATGCAGTGGCTAGAGGCCTCTTATAGCTTATATCTAATTATAAACTCTCTATTACTTTCTATCTATAAAGTAATAGATAAATTAAATAAATTAATTAGAGTTTAAAAAACCTACTTATATTATTATATTAACTAAAACTAAGATAATTAGGTAGTATGATTACTAAGAGCTTGATTTACTTATAATAATATAATAAGAGAAAGTATAAAAGAATTACTATTTTATCTTAATTATAGATTTAATCTAACTACTTATAGAGAACTATATTAAGGCTTAGTAATACTTAACGCTATAGTAGAAATTAATAAGGTTTAAGAAGTATAGTAAGAAGTCCCTAAGGACCCCGAATTTAGATATAAATAAATATATAAGTATACTAATAAGAAATTAGTTAAGGGACGAACTCTAAAGGAGAGAGACAGTATTTACCTTATATAACGAAATGTTAAGACTAAATAACTAAGTAATAAATTAAATAATATAAAGCTTAGATTATTTAAGATTTACTATTAAAGCAATCTAATTAATACGTGCTATAAGCTAAAGGCTAAGTATATAGTATATAATAAAGAACTATAATATCCCTAAATGCTCTATATAAAATAGAATAAATAACTAACCTCGATATAAACCTACCTAACCTTAATAATATAAACTCGATCTAATTAAGGAGAAAATACTTCTCTAAAATATTATTAAATAGGATACTAGAGGATTTCCTTTATGCTTCGCTAGTATAGAAGATATAGCTAATCTCTTACTATAAGTATATAATAATAAGCCTATTAATAAGTAATAGGCTAGTATAAGAGTATAGCTATAGGCCTAAACCAGGAAAGGCTAGAATGCTAAAACGTAGGTATGCGTAGTTATATTAGACTATTGCTTAACCTTCTAAGTCTCTAGCTTGCAGAGTTTTCTTAAGGGGGTATATATTCGCTGCTAATTCGCTGATATTTTGCTAATAGTATTAGCTCTATATCCTATACCTGCTATTATTCCTTATAATTACCCCCCCCTCTAAAGCCTTAGTCCCTAAGGCATACTAGTAGGGTAATATAGCTCTACGTCGTTATAGATATCGTTACTAACTATAGGGCGGCCTTTCTATACCTTTATTATATTATTTACTCTTACCCTCCGCGCTAGATCTAGGTAGTTATAGTAAATAATATATTTTCATTTTCCTAGCGCGTTATAAGTATTCTTAAATTTCAATTATTACTATTATTTTTTAATTAGTTACTAATAGTTATACGACCGTTTAGTAGTATATAACTAGTAATTATTTTACTTTATTACCTAGCGACTTAAAATATAAAAGGGTATCTTCTTTTTAAGGTCTCTAACCTAGTTAGAATTTCTCCTCTTTATAATCTTTTTTAGTCTAGCTGCCTCTCCTATTTTAGCGCCTATTTCATAAGCTTTTATTATAATTATTAAGTTATTTCCCTTTTTCCCCTCTAACCTTACCTATATCCCTCTCTAGTATCTTACTAATAGCTCTCTATAATATCTTATATTATACGTATAGGTATAGTTCTTATAAAATACCTCTATAACCCCGAGATCCTTTCTAGCGATCTTACTAGTAATACTAATAGTAGCTATCCTTACCTTAGCTATTTTTATAAAATATATTAGGATATTATCTACCTTCGCTATATATATAGTAAGTATATATAGAAGTATATCTATTACGACTTTAATAAGAAAAAATACGCTACTATAAGTCTCTACTAATTTGCTAATAGGTTGCTATATATTAACGTTTTCTAGGTCCCTTAGGAGCTTTAGAGCGTAGCTTAGATAACTTAGAATATATTCTACTAGATCTAGATCTAGTAGCGCGATAGCGTCCTAACCCCTTTTTATTATTACTATATTCTAGCTACGCTTAGTAACTATTTAGTAATATAAAAGCGTATTACTAAGCTTATTTATAATCCTATTACTAGTAGTAGTAGCTATAATATAGAGTAGCTTTAGCTCTAGGAGCTCGCCTCTATCTATAAGCACCTCGCGCTTAATATTCTAGTCTATATAGGCTATTACTTGCTATTCCCTTACTAATTATATCTTACTAACTACTAGGTTTTAAGTTAGTACCCTTTATAATAATATTAATATTCTTTAGCGCCTAAACGCCGCCTAGCTAGCGTATATTTATAATAATAATCCTATTAACTACCTCTATAATAAGATCGACTACTTACTTAATAACCCTTTAATAAAGCTAGTTCTTATACGCGCCTGCGAGCGTAATATTACTTTTTTCCCTAGGTTTTAGAAGGAGCTCTAGGAAAATCTCGCTAAGTATACTACTAATAATATCCCCTCTTGCTTTATTACTATTACTAGTGCTCGCCCTATCTCCTAAGCCTCCTATCTTAATACCCCTACTAAGTATAGCTAAAGTAGTAGCGAAGAGTTAGTAAAGAAGACTAAGAGAGCTAAGGTTATTATTACTATCTCTAATAGTAATAGTTCTAGTAGCGAGTTAGGTAGTAGCGCTAGTAGTAAGTTAGCTAGTAGTTAGCCTATAAGTAGCGATAGTAGTAATACTAATAGTACTAGTTTAGCGACTAGTCGTTATAGTAGTTATAGTAGTACTACTCGTAGTTATAGCAGTTATAGTAGTCGCCCCCGTAGCTATCCTAAGAAGTTAATAACTAATTAAATAGTTAGCTCTTTTTCCCCTTTTATAGGATAATACCCCTTTTTACTATAGCCTTAGTAATAATTCGCTACTTAATTTAATTAACGTTTTGCTTCTAACTTAGATTTATTTTATAGTCTCGTGGTTTATAATTACTAACTTATTATAGTAGTTTTAGCGACTAATTATCCTACTTCTTATAAGCCCTCCTATATTATCTATTAAACTTATAAACTACCTCTTGCGCGTTCGCTAAGTTCTCTATAGGTTCCTATATATTATATTCTATAAGCTATCCTACTTACTTAACTAAGTATTATATATTATTACTAACGCCTTACTATATAACAATCTCTTTAACCTCCTATTCCTCTAGCTTATCCTTAAGCTCTAGGTATATAAGCAAGCCTTTGCTACTTACTTAGTAATTATCCTATAGTTCTAGTAAGGTAATTAAGAATATATTATATATCCTTTAGTACTATAGTAGTAGATAAACTCTATAAGCTTATATACTAATTAGTTCTATAATAGCTATCTATATAAACCTAGGCGCTAGTTTTTTATTCTTAAACTAGAAGTTCTTTATTAATAGCCCGACGACTTATCCCTAATAGTAAGTCTATTCCTTATACCTCGCGTTATAATACTTAGCTTACGCCTTAGTAGCCTTCTACTACTATTCCTAGGCCCTCTTATAAAGCTTTAAGATATATTTAATTCGCTCCCTTACGCCCTATACTATAACCCTATTCGCAGGGGTTATATATTCTATATAACGTGGGTAGTAGCTATATAGGGCCTCTATTAGCAAATAGCTAGTAGTACTATAGTAACTATTATTATATATAAACTTAGCCTTAGGTAGCTAGATAGCCTATTCTTATAGCGAGTTACTAGTATATACTTATAAGTACTTCTCTAATATCTAGTATATCCTTTTAGACTACCTATTAGTCTAGGGGTAATATATAGTAAAGAGGTAGCGCTTAATAGCCCTTTTTCTTATAAATTCCTCCTAAAATTAGCTAGTAAGGAGCTTATCTTAGTTACTAATAATACCCTCTAGGGTATTAAAATAATACTTAACCTATTTATAGATAATCCACGCTAGCTTAGTAGCTATTAGCCGCTTTATTATTAGGATAAATATAGCGAACTTAGTTATCTAGTATATAATAACGAGAACTGCGTTATACTCCCTGCCTTTATACTAATAGCTTAGCGGCAGTTTAGTAATAAAGTCTATACTAATTTCCTAAAACGGGTGCGCTAGTAGGGGTAGCGGGTATAACTTTCTATAGGGCTTATACCTCAGAACCCGGATCCCTTAATATATATAGCACCCTATAATATAATTATATATATCCGTAGCTAAGTTTAGCTAGTAGAACTTCCTTAAGATTAACTTAGTAGTCTTATTTACCCCTATATAACCTACCCTATAGTTATCATAGTATTAGCAAAGGATTTTAAGTCTTAGGGACCTCTCCTAGGGTATCTCTAACCTTCCCTTATAGAATAAGGTTCTATAGCTATTAATTATATAGCCCCTATAATCGCTAGCTAGTCTATATACCCTCTCCGATTAGGTCTAGTAGTATAAGTTATTAGCCTATAGTCTATAGATAAGACTTTCTATTACTTTAGAGGGTTACTAACTATACGCCGTTTTGCCTATTATAAGCTCCCTTATAACTTAGCGTAGGATATACTATTATATTATAATAACCCTAGCTCTAAGCGAGTCCTCTAGGTTAGTAACCTCTTACTAAGCGTTCTCTATATCTTCCCTTGCTCTTTAGCGTCGGGTTATTATAGCTACTATAGTTATAGTAATATTAGTATACTATAGAGCGCTATACTAACTAGAGACTAAGGCGTCTCTACCCCTAGAGCTATCTATTTAGAAGGGGCGTCGTTTTATACTAGCCCTTATAGCGTTAATAAATACTCTTAAGGTCTCTATATTACCTTATAGAGTAGTAATACTTATCTAGAGGTCTACTAGTAGGTTATTAACAAACCCTAGCTTCCTTACTAGGGTTAGGAGTATATTATTATATTTTACCTCCCCCTCTATATAATCTAGCCTCTTAGATAGCCTATCTACTAGGTTTATAACCCCTAACTTATACTCTAGGTTGAAGTTAAATACTAAGAGTTTATATACCTATCTAGCAAGCCTTCCCTAAAGGTCCTATGCTAATATATTAATAACTCCCTTTAGCGCCTAGTAGTCCATTAGGACTATAAACTTTTTTAATATACCTTAAAGGTAATAAGCTTAGTAATCTAGGCTTTTAACTATAGCGAGAAGCTCCTATTAGCCTGCTCCCTAACGCTACTCGGTATTACTAAGCTTCTATAAGTAGTAAGTAACTAGTTACTACTAGCTATTAATATACTATAATAGGATACTAGATATAGCCTTTATAGAAGTATCCGTTTTAACCCTTATTTTATAGGTTAGGTCCTAATATTAGAGGATAGTTACTAAGTAGAAGGCAGCTTAGAGCTATTTAAAGGCTTATTAGGCCTCTTCTAGCTAGTAAAATTTGCTTCCCTTCTTACTATTCTCGCCACCCTTTAGTAGGGATATTATAGGGGCTATAATACCTAAATAGCCTATTATAAACTTATAGTAGAAGTTATAGAATCCTAGGAAGACTTAGATCTCCTAGTAGGTCTTAGGCGGCTTCTATTTAGTAATAGCTTAGATATAGGTTTAGTCTATTAATATACCTTTAGGTATAATAATATACCCTAGGAACTCTACTCGTTATTAGTAGAAACTATACTTACTAAGCTTAATATATAGCGCCTACTAGCGAAGCCTGCGGAGTACTTAGTAAAAGTCCTTTATATACTACTCTCTTATTTTAGAGTAGACTATAATATTATCTATATAAGTAATATAATAAGTATCTAGTAGCTTAGCGAGCGCTTAGTAAATATACGCCTAGAACGTCGCTAGGGCGTTCGTAAGTCTAAATAGTATAATAATATATTTAAAGTACTTATAATAAGTCCTAAAAGCCGTCTTCTAGTAGTCTTCTAGCTTAATATAGATATAGTAGTATATATCTTAAAGGTTAATCTTTAAGATCTATTTCGCTCCCTGAAGCCTATCTAATAGCTTACTAATAAGGGGAAGTAGATATTAGTTCTTTAGTATTACCTTATTAAGGCTTTAATAATCTATATAAAGGTATAAGGATCTATCCTTCTTAAGAACGAAGAGAATAGGGGCGCCTACCTCGCTTATTAAGGGTTAAATCCGCCTTATTACTTAGTTATTAGCAATATATTAGTAGAGCTCCTCTAGCTAATACTTATTTAGCGGGTAGATAGGCCTATATAGAGGTTTCTTCCCTTTAACTAAGTTAATAATATATTCTATACCCTCTAGGGCTAGGTATTCCTTTACTAACTACTTATTAAATATTACCTATTTACTAAGTAGCTCTAGTAGTAATTCTACTTTGCCCTCTAAGGTATCCTCTTCGCCTAGGGCCTCTAATAGTAGCTTATAGGGGGTAATATTCCCTAAAACGTATATAATATAAGCCTTCTAGCTATTCTCCACGATCTCTTATATAAACGCTAATAGCTTAGTAATACTAAGGCGTTTATATCCCTAGGTATTTATCTAGGTATTAATTATAATACCCTCCTTACCTATAGAGTATTATAATAAGAGGAGGTCCCTTACCCCTTTAGGGCGGGGAGCCTTAGCGAATAGTTACTATATCTTCCTTAGTTATCCCCTCGAGTTAATAAGGAAGAATATTAACTAGTATATGTTTTAGCCCGTTATAGAGGACCTATTAAACCCTTCTAATATAGGGGCGCGCACTACTATAGGTTATAGTTATAGGGACTTTACTAGTTAACTACTAATAATATCGACTTATAAATAGGAGTCTATATCTACTACTACTTCTTATTTAGTAATATTCTAGAGAATAATTACCTATTCTTTTATAGTATCTCCCTTTAGGAAAGTATCTAGTTTTAATATAAGCGTAGGGGTTATTAGTATAATCCCCTAGCTTACTCTTTTTCTAATAAGTTAAGGTCCTCTACCTCCCTTATTAATTAGATTATATTAACCCTTACCTTATTAGTAAACGCTTAGTATCCTATTAGTATTTTATTTGCACTCTATTATTTATCTAGGTAATCTACCCTCTTATACCCCTTCTTCTTATAGCTAAAGTATACTAAGGGGTTAAATATCGCGGGTCGTGCGCTAGGGCTAAATATAAGCTAGCTCTAGTTAGGTCCTTATATCGTAGCGCTAGCTAATTAATAAGGTATTAGGCTCTAAGAACCTCGCGTAGTCCTATAACTAAAGCCTTACTAGCCTACTTTTTAGCTCGCCCTTATTATAGGGGGCACCCTTAGTATATACTCCTCGCTTATATACTACTTCCTACTTTCGCTCCGCAGGGCCTCGCTACCTTATTAGTAATATATCTCCTATAAGTATTCTACTTCTATAGTAATATCTCTTAGTCTCTATATCTTAACCTTCTAATACTTAAGCTCCCTATATAGAAAGGGGGCTAGTTAGAAATATAGTATATAGGCCTTAGCCTTACTATCTTCTATACTAACTATACCTAAGTTTTAGTATATTACTAACTATTTAGTAAAGAACTATATTAATAACTATATCTCCCTCTACCTTATTATATCTAGCTTCTCGTAGTACCTCCGCTCTTAAAGCTCTAGATTAATATATTATTAGTAAATAAATATTATAAAGTTAGCCTAAGCTAGGTCTCCCTCTAGCCTAGCCCTATAGTATTACTACTAGGTCTATAGGGAGGGGCTTATCTTTATAAGTACCTATTAAATCTACTACTCTAGCGTACTACTAGCGCGCAGTTAGTATCTATCTTTAACTACTTAGATCTAGTTACTAACCTAGTTTATAGTAAAGTCCTTACTTATAGTATAGTAATTATATATAGGGGGTTTCTTATATTCTCTCTATAGCTACCTTATTACTAGATAGTTAGTAAGCTCTTATAGTAGGGTAGTAGTTTATTCCTTATACCTCTACTACTATAGATATATCTACCCTATAAAGCTCTCCTACTATCTCTATAGTAGTCTATAAGAGTATAGCTATAGGCCTAAACTAGGAAAGGCTAGAATGCTAAACGTAGGTATGCGTAGTTATATTAGACTATTGCTTAACCTTCTAAGTCTCTAGCTTATAGAGTTTTCTTAAGGGGGTATATATTCGCTACTAATTCGCTAATATTTTGCTAATAGCGTTAGCTCTATATCCTATACCCGCTATTATTCCTTATAATTACCCCCCCCTCTAAAGCCTTAGTCCCTAAGGCGTACTAGTAGGGTAATATAGCTCTACGTCGTTATAGATATCGTCGCTAACTATAGGGCGGCCTTTCTACGCCTTTATTACGTTATTTACTCTTACCCTTCGCGCTAGATCTAAGTAGTTATAGCGAATAACGTATTTTCGTTTTCCTAGCGCGTTATAGGTATTCTTAAATTTTAATTATTACTATTATTTTTTAATTAGTTACTAATAGTTATATAACCGTTTAATAGTATATAACTAGTAATTATTTTACCTTATTACCTAGCGACTTAAAATATAAAAGGGCGTCTTCTTTTCGAGGTCTCTAACCTAGTTAGAATTTCTCCTCTTTATAATCTTTTTTAGTCTAGCTACCTCTCCTATTTTAGCGCCTATTTCGCAAGCCTTTGCTATAGTTATTAAGTTATTTCCCTTTTCTCCTCTACCCTTACTTATATCCCTCTCTAGTATTTTACTAATAGCTCTCTATAATATCTTATATTATACGTATAGGTATAGTTCTTATAAAATACCTCTACGACCCTGAGATCCTTTCTAGCGATCTTACTAGTAATACTAATAGTAGCTATCCTTACCTTAGCTATCTTTATAAAATATATTAGGATATTATCTACCTTTGCTATATATATAGTAAGTATACGTAGAAGTATATCTATTATAACTTTAATAAGAAAAAATACGCTATTATAAGTCTCCGCTAATTTACTAATAGGTTGCTATATATTAATATTTTCTAGGTCCCTTAGGAGCTTTAGGGCGTAGCCTAGATAACTTAGAATATATTCTACTAGATCTAGATCTAGTAGCGTAATAGTATCCTAACCCCTCTTTATTATTATTATATTCTAGCTACGCTTAGTAACTATTTAGTAGTATAGAAGTATATTACTAAGCTTATCTGCGATCCTACTACTAGTAGTAGTAGCTATAATATAGAGTAGCTTTAGCTCTAGGAGCTTACCTCTATCCGTAAGTACCTCGCGCTTAATATTCTAGTCTATATAGGCTATTACTTGCTATTCCCTTACTAATTATATCCTGCTAATTGCTAGGTTTTAGGTTAATACCCTTTATAATAGTGTTAATATTCTTTAGTACCTAAACGCCGCCTAGCTAGTATATATTTATAATAATAATCCTATTAACTACCTCTATAACGAGATTAACTACCTACTCGATAACCCTTTAATAAAACTAGTCCCTATATATACTTATAAGCGCGATATTACCTTTTTCCCCAGGTTTTATAAGGAGCTCTAGGAAAATCTCGCTAAGTATGCTACTAACGATATCCCCTCCTGCTTTATTATTATTACTAGTACTCGCCCTATCTCCCGAGCCTCTTACCTTAGTACCCCTACTAAGTATAGCTAAAGTAGTAGCGAAGAGTTAGCAAAGAAGACTAAGAGAGCTAAGGTTACTATCGCTATCTCTAATAGTAATAGTTCTAGTAGCGAGTTAGGTAGTAGCGCTAGTAGTAAGTTAGCTAGTAGTTAGCCTATAGGTAGCGATAATAGCAATACTAATAGTGCTAGTTCAGCGACTAGTTGCTATAGTAGTCGTAGTAGTACTACTCGTAGTTATAGTAGTTATAGTAGTCGCCCCCGTGGCTATCCTAGGAAGTTAATAACTAATTAGATAGTTAGCTCTTTTTCCCCTTTTATAGGATAATACCCCTTTTCGCTATAGCCTTAGCGATAATTCGCTACTTAATTTAATTAATATTTTACTTCTAACTTAGATTTATTTCGTAGTCTTATAGTCTATAATTACTAACTTATTATAGTAGTTTTAGCGACTAATCGTCCTACTTCTTATAAGCCCTCCTATATTATCTATTAAACTTACGAACTACCTCTTACGCGTTCGCTAAGTTCTCTATAGGTTCTTATATATTATATTCTATAGGCTATCCTACTTACTTAACTAAGTACTATATATCGTTACTAACGCTTTGCTATATAACGATCTCTTTAACCTCCTATTCCTCTAGCTTATTCTTAAGCTCTAGGTATATAGGCGAGCCTTCGCTACTTACTTAGCGATTATCCTATAGTTCTAGTAAGGTAACTAAGAATATATTATATATCTTTTAATATTATAATAGCAGATAAACTCTATAAGCTTATATGCTAATTAGTTTTATAATAGCTACTTATATAAACCTAGGCGCTAGTTTTTTATTCTTAAACTAGAAGTTCTTTATTAATAGCTTGATAACTTATCCCTAATAATAGGTCTATTCCTTATACCTCGCGTTATAATACTTAGCTTATACCTTAGTAGCTTTCTACTACTATTCCTAGGCCTTCTTATAAAGCTTTAAGATATATTTAATTCGCTCCCTTACGCCCTATACTATAACCCTATTCGCAGGGGTTATATATTCTATATAACGTGGGTAGTAGCTATATAGGGCCTCTATTAGTAAATAGCTAGTAGTGCTATAGTAACTATTATTATATATAAACTCGGCCTCGGGTAGCTAAATAGCTTATTCTTATAGCGATTCGCTAGCATATACTCGTAGGTACTTCTCTAATATCTAGTGCGTCCTTTCGGACTACCTATCAGTCTAGGGGTAATATATAGTAAAGAGGCGGCGCTTAATAGCCCTCTCTCTTATAAATTCCTCTTAAAATTAGCTAGTAAGGAGCTTATCTTAGTTACTAATAATACCCTCTAGGGTATTAAAACAGCACTTAACCTATTTATAAATAATCCGCGCTAGCTTAGTAGCTATTAGCTATTTTATTATTAAGATAAATATAGTAAACTTAGTTATCTAGTATATAATAACGAGAATTACGTTATACTCCCCGCCTTTATACTAATAGCTTAGTAGTAGTCTAGTAATAAAATCCATACTAATTTCCTAAAACGGGTGCGCTAGTAGGGGTAGTAGGTATAACTTTCTATAGGGCTTATACCTCGGAACCCGGATCCCTTAATATATATAGCACCCCGTAATATAATTATATATATCTATAGCTAAGTTTAGCTAGTAGAACTTCCTTAAGATTAACTTAGTAGTCTTATTTGCCCCTATATAACCCGCCCTGCGGTTATCGTGGTATTAGCAAAGGATTTTAAGTCTTAGGGACCTCTCCTAGGGTATCTCTAACCTTCCCTTATAGAATAAGGTTCTATAGCTATTAATTATATAGCCCCTATAATCGCTAGCTAGTCTATATACCCTCTCCGATTAGGTCTAGTAGTATAAGTCGTTAGCTTATAGTCTGCGGATAAGACTTTCTATTACTTCGGAGGGTTACTAACTATACGCCGTTTAGCCTATTATAAGCTCCCTTATAACTTAGCGTGGGATATACTACTACGCTATAGTAACCCTAGCTCTAAGTAAGTCCTCTAGGTCGGCGACTTCTCGCTAAGTATTCTCCGCGTCTTCCCCTGCTCTTTAGCATCGGGTTATTATAGCTATTATAGTTATAGTAATATTAGCGTGCTATAGAGCGCTATACTAACTAGAGACCGAGGCGTCTCCGCCCCTAGAGCTATCCGTCTAGAAGGGGCGTTGTTTTATACTAGCCCTTATAGCGTTAATAAATACTCTTAAGGTCTCTATATTACCTTATAGAGTAGTAATACTTATCTAGAGGTCTGCTAGTAGGTTACTAATAAACCCTAGCTTCCTCGCTAGGGTTAGGAGTATATTATTATATTTTACCTCCCCCTCTATATAGTCTAGCCTCCTAGATAGCCTATCTACTAGGTTTATAACTCCTAACTTATGCTCTAGGTCGAAGTTAAACGCTAAGAGTTTATATACCTATCTAGCGAGCTTTCCCTAAAGGTCCTACGCTAACGCGCTAATAACTCCCTTTAGCGCCTAGTAGTCCGTTAGGATTATAAACTTTTTTAATATACCTTAAAGGTAGTAAGCCTAGTAGTCTAGGCTTTTAATTATAGCGAGAAGCTCCTATTAGCTTACTCCCTAATACTACTTAGTATTACTAAGCTTCTATAAATAGTAGGTAACTAGTTACTACTAGCTATTAATATATTATAATAAGATACTAGATATAGCCTTTATAGAAGTATCCGTTTTAACCCTTATTTTATAGGTTAGGTCCTAATATTAGAGAATAGTCGCTAAGTAGAAGGCGGCTTAGAGCTATTCGAAGGCCTATTAGGCCTCTTTTAGCTAGTAAAATTCGCTTCCCTTCTTACTATTCTCGCTACCCTTTAGTAGGGATATTATAGGGGCTATAATACCTAAATAGCCTATAATAAACTTATAGTAGAAGTTATAGAATCCTAGGAAGACT
>JAVHLU010000642.1:0-50888 GCA_036785755.1 Colletotrichum ledebouriae | reverse complement strand
AGTAGATTAATTATATATATATATATATTAATAGCGGGGATATATAGACGCAGCGAAGGTACCTAATTCTCTAAGAAGCCTATAAAAGCTATTAAAAAGAGTAAAAGAATCTACCTCTAGGTATTATTAGAAAGGGCTAGAACTAATAGGAACTAAAAAGATAATAAATAATATAGCTCTACTTATAAATAAGTAAGAATATTAAGAGTAAGCTTAAAAGATATATAAAATAATTTATAGATCTAATTAAAAGAGATTATCTAAATTAGGCGCGGATTTGCTAAGAAAATACTAAAAAACGAGGTATAGGGTTATTAAGGTACTAATAGTAATAATATATATACTATCTTCTAGTCTACTACGCTCTTCTCTTCTATACTCTACTCTATAGTCTTCCTATAATAGGTCCGTGCGCTAAGGGAGTTTTCTAAAAGTTACGCAGCTAAGTCTATCTTATCCTATCCCACTAGAAGTATAAGAAGCTTTATTACTATAAGCAGGGCTTTTTACCTCTCTCTCTTCTTTATCCTTATCCCTTAACTATATTAATACTAAACTTTATATATAAGTATATTAAGCCTACGCAAGGTATACCTTTTAAAATAAATAATATAGAGGGGATTACTAGAGAGTTTAGCCTTAATATAATTAATAAAACCTACTCCTTTATTAACTACTCTACTATATATAGAGAGCGTATTATTAGTATAGCCCTTAAGAGGGCTTACTTTAATACCCCTATAGGGGACTCTATAAGGTATAATAATATTAGAGCTAAGTAAGTAAACTTAGTAGTAGAAGTTTAGTAGGTTATTATATACCTTATAGAGTAGCCCTTCTTTAAGCAGGTCCTCTATATTACTAAGGTAGAGGTAGCCTAGGTAGCCTAGGTGAATATTAGTAAGTATAGCTTGCGCTAACTAATAGAGAGAGCGTTGCTAATAATAGCATAGCTAGCGGATAAAGCGGTAATAGAGGCAGTATTTAATAGCAGCGCGGGTAGTATATAAGAGAAAAGTTAATAGTTTTATAGTTTAAATAATTAAAAACCACGTTATTATTAATATAAAGTTAAAGATCGTGAGGCTATCTAGTAGGGCATGTATAAGTATAGCTATAAGTAGGAGAGTTATAATCACGTGACCGAAGGCTATGTATTATTAGGAGGCGCGGAGTTAGAAGGTCTATTGCACTTAAGCAGGTAAAATCACTATATAGTAGCTAGAGGCCGTATTTTAACCTATACCCTCTACTAGTTAAGGAAAATAATATAGGAACCCTATATATTTCTATTACTTATAAGCAAACCCTTATATAAAGTTAGATACGCGCTATACTAGGGCTAATTATATTAGAGCTAAATAGGCTATTAAAGCTCTCGTAGTAACGCCCTCGCTAAACCTTCTAATAAAGTAAAGGCTACTATATAAAATAACTCCTTAACTTAAAAGGTTAACCTTTTAATAAGGTATTATAAATATTATTATATAAGAGGTAACTCCTTAACTAAAGAGGTCTTTCCTAAGAGGTTCTTATAGCTAGAAGTATAAAAAGCTTTATTATTATAAGTAGGGCTTTATACCTCTCCCTCTTCCTTATCCTTATCCCTTAACTATATTAATACTAAACTTTATATATAAGTATACTAAGCCTAAGCGAGGTATACCCTTTAATATAAATAATATAGAGGGGATTACTAGAGAGTTTAGTTTTAATATAATTAATAAAACCTACTCCTTTATTAACTACTCTACTATATATAGAGAGTATATTATTAATATAGCCCTTAAGAGGGCTTACTTTAATACCCCTATAGGGGACTCTATAAGATATAGTAGTATTAGAGCTAAGTAAGTAAACTTAATAATAAAAGTTTAATAGGTTATTATACCCTATAGAGTAGCCTTTCTTTAAGCAGGTCCTCTTAATTACTAAGGTAGAGGTAGCCTAGGTAGCCTAGGCCTATTAGCGGAACGTTAGTAAGTATAGCTTGCGCTAACTATAATATAGAGAGAGCGTTACTAACGATAGTATAGTTCTAGCGAATAAAGTAGTAATAGAGGCGGTATTTATAGCGCGGGTAGTGCGCGAGAGGATAAGTTAATAGTTTTATAATCTATTAAATAATTAAAAACCACGTTATTATTAATATAAAGTTAAAGATCGTGAGGCTATCTAGTATAATAGGCACGTATAAGTATAGCTATAGTTAGGAAAGGTAGTTAGTAAGATTATATAACTATAGGCTATATATTATTAGGAGGCGCGGAGTTAGAAGGTCTATTGCACTTAAGCAGGTAAAATCACTATATAGTAGCTAGAGGCCTTATTAAGAATTATAATAAGCTATAATTATCCGCTTAAGGATATAGCTATTATTATATAGAGACTAATTAGGTTAAGTAATAGTATAATATATATAGTAATATATATAATAAAAATAGTTTAAAAAGGTATTTAAATTATAATTAGATTATATTTTATATATACCCTATATATAGAGTTTTTAGCTTATTATTTATACTTTATATAGTACTTTCTTTACTCTATTTCTATATACCTTTATAGCTAAGTTAAGCTCCTAGGAGGTTAGCTTACCCCCCTTAAGTAGGCCTAGCGTTATAGCGCGCCTACTAAAGGCGGTATAGTGCGGTAGAGGGGGGTAAGATAAGGTTTTGCAGAGGGGTAAGTTGAGGTATAAACCGCACGGGCAACACGGCAGTTATGAGCCGTGACCCGAGTCGTGCCGCAGAGGGCCACTCTAACCAACGGACTGTGGTTCTCGGCGAGTAGAACCACAAGGCCTCTTATAAGCAGGACCCCGGTTGCGTTCAGCCCAAGTGTAGCCGTATTGCACCCATATTACGTGATAATAGTTGCGATATGGTTGAAAAGCTTGTCGATGAAACGCTCGGTCGTGGTCGGATTCCGGCTGGTATGCTTATCTGACAATTGAACTCTAGACGATTAATGAACCCACCCCCCAAAGGTCTTATTGCAAGAAAAGCTTCTTTGGGTGAGAAGTCTTGTTTGATGAGGGGAACCTCGCGACATGCCAAGCGACCACGCAGTCCACGTGACATTTTCATCGACTCGCGATGTCAGTGAGTACCTCTGGTCTATTAGATCCAAAGCGGAGACTGAACGTTGCATGACATGAGAAGATCTCGCAGCGAACTGCATGTCAGGCCATTCGGACAAGACACTGGACCACAAAGGTCCCAGGGATGGAGCTATTTTCGGCGTGGAGTTCATATGCCGAGGCGGATGGATTGTGATTCCTCATTCCAGAAAGATAGACCGCTTGTTGAGAGACCGAACGGGCCATTATCCAGCCTCCATTGAGAAAATTCCGCGTGAATAGATTACTGTGATATCTGCCCGGCGGTTGCAGTAGCACAAGTGACGACAAAACCCCATCTGGGCTAGATGCGCCGGTGGAGATGGTTGGTCAGATCCTGGAAAGAGTGGGACCGAGGCCAGAGGGGCTTCTGAGAGGGAGCCAATGACGAAGAGCGCTGAGCCGCCCGCTAAAATAAAGTTGACCACAGCACCCCTCTCTCTCGCAGGCTCAGCGGTGCTCCTGCTCGCATATTTTATTTTTAGTCCCATCGCGCAGCGTACCTGTCACACTAGCCCACAGGGCACTACATTATGTAAGCACTGATATATAGATACATCCGCCCATCGGGCATCTATAGTTAGTAATATAAGCATTATATACACACCCAAGGGATACCCTCATAGTTAGTAGCACGACGAAAGTCGATCTAGCAGCCTTATTTAGTACTAATTTTTTATTTATATTAAATAAAGAACTAGACGAGGCTATTATTAACTACTAAATCCGACTATATTAGTTAAGATCGAACGATTAAGGTTATATTAAATTAACTACTACTATATTACCCTACTCTTTCTAACCTAATATTACTTTATTACTATATCTAACTTCACCCCCCCTCTACCCTATTAAACTACGCTATATAACTCGTTATATATTAAAGACTTTCACTACTTAATATTATTAATTAACCTTATTACTAACTCCTAATATCTCCTATATTTCGCTATAGATTTAAGATTATAGTAGGTAACTAATAACGATATCGAAATAGCTATAACTATCATAGCTATAACTAATCTACTATTAAACAATAATTAATTTATAATACCCTACTTAGTTAAATAGAACTTAACGAGGACCTTTAAATCCTTTATTAAAAACTAGCGATATAGGGTAGCTATATATTAGAAACGGCTAGACCTAGTTCTACCTGCTCCTAATACCCTATCTAAACTACGACTAATACTAAGCACTCCTAATAAAGTATTAAGACTAACTCACGACCTTAATTAACTCGACCTCTTTATATCCCTATAACCTCGTTAGCTATATAACCTAGTTAGCCTTAGTAGTAACTTATATATTAGTCCTATTAAGTTTAATAAAACCTATTAATATTCCTACTCAATATTACTCTTTAATAGCTCCTCCGCTACGATATCCTATAATATAGAAATACTACGTTAAGAACCTAATTAACGTAGCAAAAACCGATCCCTATCTAGATCGCCTATTATATTATAGAATCTACTTTTAGCTAATATAGTAGTAGCTATAATTATAGTAGTAATAAATAATTAACGTTAAGCTATAAATCAGGACTTTATAGCTATAATAGCTAAAGCCTTTAGATAATAAAACGAAGCCTAACCTTACTAACCTCCCTATAATAATAATAATAATAATAGTAACGCTTCCCTACGATCTGCTAATATAGGTATCTTTAACCCTAAAGCGAAGGACCCCTACTACTTAGGAATAGTATTAGATAGCAAATTAACTATATATACTAATATCTACGCCTTTACTAATTATCTACTCGATCTTACTACTACTAAATCTAACGCCTAGGTATACGAAGTATAGACCTAATATCTCTAAGGTTCTATATTAGTATAGTACTTATAAGTTCTGACTAATATCGACTGCGAACTACTTTATACTACTACTATTAAAGTTATTACTACTAAACTATGAGAATGCTTTAAACCGCACTATAGTAATGCGATATCCTATTAGAAGTTATTATTATATAGCCTTATAGATATAGGTAATAAGGATATCCTAGCTTATACTTAATCTATAATCCGAGATATAAAGGTATATGGAATAACTAAAGTCCTATTCTAACTACGAGCAATCTATAAATTATTTAATAGCGCTATTAAATCCCTCGTTCTACCTCTAGATAATATAACTACGTTTAATAGCTTTTTATAGTTAGTTAGATATAATAAATTAATAATAAAAACGTTAGTAGCAGAACGTAAGCTATAATTCTAGTATCCCTATAACGCTAACTACTAACTAGGTAAGACTAGCGATACTTATCTTTTATATAACTATAATAGTCGCCTAGCCTCTAGCCACTGCATAGTGATTTTACCTGCTTAAGTGCAATAGACCTTCTAACTCCACGCCTCCTAATAATATATAGCCTTTAGTCACGTGATTATAACTCTCCTAACTATAGCCGTACTTATACGTGCCCTACTAGATAGCCTCACGATCTTTAACTTTATATTAATAATAACGTGGTTTTTAATTATTTAATAGATTATAAAACTATTAACTTTTCCTCTCGCGTACTACCCGCGCTGCTATTAAATACCGCCTCTATTACTACTTTATCCGCTAGAAGTTATTACTATCTTTACTATATTATTATTAGTAACGCTCTCTCTATATTAAAGTAGTTAGTATAAGCTATACTTACTAATATTCGCCTAGGCTACCTAAGCTACCTCTACCTTAGTAATATAGAGGACCTACTTAAAGAAGGGCTACTCTATAGGGTATATAATAACCTACTAAACTTCTATTACTAAGTTTACTTATTTAGCTCTAATATTATTATACCTTATAGAGTCCCCTATAGGGGTATTAAAGTAAGCCCTCTTAAGGGCTATATTAATAATACGCTCTCTATATATAGCAGAGTAGTTAATAAAAGAGCAGGTTTTATTAATTATATCGAGGCTAAACTCTCTAGTAATCTCCTCTATATTATTTATACTAAAGGGTATACCTCGCTCGGGCTTAGCATATTTATATATAGGGTCTAGTATTAATATAGTTAAGGATTTATTATAGGTTATAGGTATGCCTAGGACTTTATAGATAAGGATAAGGAAGAGGGAGAGGTATAAGGCCCTGCTTATAGCAGAGCTTCTTATGCTTCTAGCTATAAGAACCTCTTAGGAAAGACCTCTTTAGTTAAGGAGTTACCTCTTATATAGTAGTATTCGCAATACCTTACTAGAAGGTCGACCTTTTGGGTTAAGGAGTTATCTTATATAGTAGCTTTTACCTTACTAGAAGGTTTAGCAAGGGCGTTTCTAGGCTATAAGAGCCTTAGTAGCCTGTTTAGCTCTGATATAAGTAGCCCTAGTATAGCGCGCATCCGACTTTATAATATTTAGAGGGTTTGCTTGCGAGTAGTAGGAATATATAGGGTTTCTATATTATTTTCCTTAACTAGTAGAGGGTATAGGTTAAAATACCTATATAGTATTTCCTAAATTATACTTACAAACTAGGTGAATTTGTTGTAGTCTTTTTGTGAAGGGGCTGCAGCGTAATTCCGAGCTTAATAATAGTCGCCCTATTATTATTAGAAGGAACCCTAATACTAACCGTTTATAGAGTTTATTAACTAGTAGACTTAATTAAGATAGATTTCTATATTAGAATTAATAAAATAACTATAATCCTAACTAATAAGATCCTCCTTAACTATCCTAGCCTATATCTAGCTTCTACCTAATATAGAACTAGCCTAATTAGAATACTAGATACCTTATATTATACTAATATAACTAAAACCGATATAATAACTAATCTAACTAAGATTAGAAGCTAATCCCTAAGAACTAACGCCTTAGATAGAATAATAATAATTAGAGTACCCCTATAAAGGCGAATTAGACCTAATAGTAACTATAGCAATAATTAGCATACTACGGAGAGATAACCCTATTATCTTCCTTATTAGCTTATAATAATCTATAATATAATAGCTACTAATCCCTATTAGTATCTAACGATATAGACGAACCCTACGTTATAACCTATAACGACTTTATCTACGCAGAGTCTATACCTAAATAGATTAAACCTAGGGGTAACTTCGACTTTACTAGAGATTATAATAAATAGGAAGATACCTATTTTATAGCTATAATACCCCCTAAACGATCCTACCCTATAACGAACTAGAAATATCGCTTCTATAAGTAATATTTCCCTAGTAATAACTAACTATATAAGTATATTTAACGTAATTATATATCTAATACTTAAACTACTAACTCTATAGCATAGTTTAGAGATCCTTAGATAACTAATCTAACTATAGCTACCCACGCTATAACTAAAACCCCTATTTAAATTATATTATTAGTTAATATATCTACTTAGATTAGAGCTAGATTCGGCTTTCGATTATAATTATACCTCTAATACTAGATTATACCTAACCTGAACTAACCCTCTACCTAGCTTAACGTCTATAGAGATACTAAATACTTATCTTCTCTATTGGATAGAACTACGTTTAACTAATACTAGCTTATAACTAATATTTATATTTAATCTATACTACTTATAGTTAAAAGTATTAGTAAAGATACCTATTATATAAATTAATACGTAGTTCTAGATCTATATTTTTAAGGCACCTAACTATTTACTAGTAAACCCGCTATAGTAACTATCTAATAAGAAATATCTATTATAGATAACCTATTAGCTAACCTCCTTATTAGTATAGACTATCTTAGTCCCGAGCAATTCAATATCCTTAATAGCAAGGGTTATACTACGATCGGTTTATGTGGTATTAAAATCCTAATAGTCGTATAGTATAATAAGGCCTGCTATAAAGCTAGAGTTATAGCTAAGGATATAACTATAATACTAGCTAATACTACTATGCGAGTACCTATATATCACACGATCTTAAACCATAATATACGATAGGACTTACTATTTAAGCCTACTGATCTACCTATTTTATCCTATATAATATTAATAGATATCTTTTTATTAGAAATCCTTATTCGGAACAATACTATAATAGATTAAACCCTACGACGCTACTAGTTTATTAGATATCTTATATCCATAGATCCTACTACGTAAGTATAGATAGTTAATAAGACGGATACTATAATAGCATCCGAATTCACCCTTAAGGAACCATACTAACTAGACAAATATATAATTAATACTATACTTATTTAATAATAATCTATTTAAAAGTATCTAACTAGTATTAAGATCTATAATCGCTAACTAGATACTAAACTTCTCACTACTCTAATTAATAAATTTACCTACGTTTTTACTAATACTAGTTTTACTAATGTTCCTAAAGACTAATAACTACGTATTTACTTTAAGCCTGATTAGGATAAGCGAATACTAAAAAAGTGTAAAATCTACCCTTTAGGAGGACCTGAATAAGATATTATTAAATATACTATTAATAAACTAGGCCCTAAACTATACCGTATAATAACCTAAGTACTATTTGCATTCCTAGTATTCGTTATTTAGTGTAAGAGACTGGCTTCCGGTGGCCGGCCCATATAAGCGCATGTGTGGTGCATTCCGGCACGAAGTGCGCGGAATGGCGGATCTTTTGCGCATATGGCGTAATTGGTTATTGCATCGCTACGGCACACCACCCGAAGCGTTACAATTTTCCGCGCACTTCGTGGGTCTTCTGGACTTAGCCCTTTCGGCTACGTAGAGGTTAGGGTTCGAATCCCGCCTGCTGCGGCGTGACGACGGCGGACAGTAGGGCCGTGCGCTAGCGCAGTCCTAAGTTAGGCTCAGAGGGTGCGTACGTGGCGACGTTAGTCACGTGGACCTCGGGGTCTGCATGTGCTTATCTGTCTTATCTCTAATGCGCTTGAGGGACCAAGCGCTTAGAGTGGGGGGCAATTGTAAGAGACTGGCTTCCGGTGGCCGGCCCATATAAGCGCATGTGTGGTGCATTCCGGCACGAAGTGCGCGGAATGGCGGATCTTTTGCGCATGTGGCGTAATTGGTTATTGCATCGCTACGGCACACCACCCGAAGCGTTACATTTAGCGAGAATAACTTACGTCTAATAATACTATGATATCTAGCTAAACCTTAACGATTATACTATAGTTAGCTATAACAAATAAGAATAAATAGAACTAAAAAGGCTAAATAGTTATTAATATATAACCACTAAACGATATAACTCTTATAGACGCCTACCTAATGAAAACATAGGATAATATTATTACTAAATATACTAACGCGACGTATATCTCTATATTTAATATAATAGCGTTCTACTACTAATAGCGAGTATATCCTATATCTTAATAGGCCTTTACGATTATTACCTATAAGGGATAATTCACTTTTAAATACCTTATAATAGGATATAAGAATAGTAACGCCTATATCTAATAATAAATAGACTCTATTCTCTCTAAATCTAACGCCGACTCGTATTATAATGATATTATTATTGCTTTAAAAGGCTTTAATAACTACCTCACTAACTTATATAATATGCTCTAAGCCTTATTAGATACTAATATCTCGTTAGGACCTAATAAATCCTACGTCGGCTTTCCTACTATATTAGTATTAGGAAAGATAGTTAACTCCTTTAGTCTTTTAACGCCTATAGCTAAATTAGAAGCAATAAAAGTTATTAAATTCCCTATAACTCTATAGTTACTTAAATACTTCCTCGGTCTCATATCTAGCCTATAATACTACGTCCTATGATATACCTAAATCGCTAAACTATTAGAAGACTAAAAGATAATACTATTGCATACCTATAAGTAACTAAATAATAACGGCATAATAAAGAACGGGAAAATGTCTAAACTAGCATAAAAAGCCTAGGGGACGGCTATTAATATATTAATACTAATAGCGAAGGAATCTAACGCCTTTTAGGTACTTAAAGAAGTACTTATAGCTAACTCGATACTTATATTCTTCTTATCTAAATAATAACTCTATATCGAATTTAACGTATTATCTAACGGCTTCGGCGTTTAAGTCTTTTATATTAAGGATTTAATTATACTAACGCTAGTATATAACTAATACCCCCTATATAACGCTATTAAGCTAATTACTTTTATATTATATATCTTAAGCAACGCTAAAAAACGATACTAGTTAATAGAACTCGAAGTAGCAGGATACGTCTAGACTATATTAAAAACTAAACACTAGATTCGATCTATATAGATAACGCTAGTAGTTATATTTATAAACTATAAGGCTATCGTTAACATCTAGTCTTATTAAGTTAATAATATCGCTAACTCTACTGCATATACTATAGCTAATAAAAAGCTTATCCGAGCTATAGAGTATATATTATAATTCGAAATCTATATTATCTATAAGCCTAGAAAGGACTATTTAGTTCCTAACGTATTAAGCTAACTTCCCGCTAATAATACTATGCTAAATAATACCCTCGGCGTATTAAATATCCTACCTAATAACCGCTCTATAGATCTCGCATTCGCAGCTATATCTAATAATAATTAGAAGCTATCTATTTATAATCTAATTCACGATAATTAACTAATCTAATTACTACCTATCTAAGAATAACCTCTATTAAAACCTATTAAGATCGTAGGAATCCTACTTAAGACTATACCTTAGTAATAACTAGTAGCTATAGTTATTAAAATTATACCTAACTGAGGAAAAAACTATAGGATAGCTATAAGTTAGACCTAGTATAGTAGAAGATACTTAATATTATCTGGAATAACGCTAAATTAGAACTAGATAACTACGCTAACCTACTATCTTAAATTAAGCGAGGACTACTATAGAAAATAGATTCTAATTATATCCTATAACTCTATATCCTGAGATCCTGTTTTCCGGATATCTTTAACTCTATCTATAATAGTAACTATCTTAGCTATAATAAGCTATCCGAATTCGTATTATAATACTATATATATAATAGCCTTAAGTAACTACGGGACTACTTTTATAACTATCTATAATATAAGGTATTCTAAATCTAATATTATAAGGCCTATAGCAGCCTATAACCTATCCTCCTACTACTATGCCTATACTATATAATATCTATTAACTTTATATTAGTATTACCCCTATCTAATAAAGGATTTAACTTAGCCCTTATCTTAGTTTATAAACTATCTAAGGAAATATTTATAATCCCTAGTATTATAACTAATACTACTAAGGTCTAGGGAATACAACTCGCGCGTCAACTAATATTATCTAACTAGGGATTCCCTAAAGTTATTATCTTAGATTATAATCCTAAGTTTCTTTCTATAATATAGAAATTAATATAGTATAAGACTAGTATAATACTATTATATATAACTACCTACTACCTATAGACTAATAGATAAATAGAACGTATAATATAAGCTATTAAATTAGCTATATATTACTACTTCTATTCCCTTAAAAGCCCTAAATAATAGCTAACTTATCTCCTACACCTCGAATTTAAATTTAACTATAGTTAATCGGTATCGATATAATTATCCCTAAATGAGATCGTTAAAAGCTTTACTCCTAATAATATCCTACTACTAATAGTAAGAGATATAATACTAATAGCTATTATAAACTAATAACCTGACTTTTAGTATGCGACGCTATCGCTATTGCTATAATTATAATAAAGTAGCACTATAACCAACGATATATAACTAAATTCTTTAATATTAATAATAAGGTCTACCTAAGACTATATAAGGGTTATAATATACTATAAGCCGCGATTATAGGACCTAAATATAGATAACGCTATATAGGCCTATTCTCGATTAAAGAGCGAATTAGTAGATCTGCCTACTAACTTATATTACCTCCCTACTTTAAAATCCACGATATTATCTCTATTAATTATCTAGAACCAGCTACCCGACTTAACCTATATAGATAATAACTACTACTAATCCCGCCTATCTCCGCTAAAGACTAGTTATTAATACCTAACTATATTATATAATAATATAATATTAAATCTAGCATATAATACCTTATTACCTACTAATACTTAGGCCCTAACTATAACTAATAGGTATTATAATCTAACTTAGCTAAATATAATAACTATAATAACCTCCTATAGTAATAGAATAAGGTTAGATAGACCTAATAATAATTAAGGGTAGATAACCTATAACGAGGATAGATTTTAGATTTTAGTAGTAAGGGCACCGCATTTTTAGAGGAGGGTAGACTATTATACTAGCCTATAGGGTACTATATTATATAAGCACTGATATATAGATACATCCGCCCATCGGGCATCCATAGTTAGCAATACAAGCATTATACACACACCCAAGGGATACCCTCATAGTACCAATGCAGAGCGCGGATGCGATGCAGTGTCTTTCATTCGGCAGGTGAGTATATTGCGACTGACAAGACTCAAATAGACCCCAGAATCCTCCCACATATCTGCTGAGGTGATCCGTTTCTGAGCCATTTCTTTTGCCTGCCATCCACGCCATCCTCCTGAGGGTTCTTGGCCCAGAGACTATTGAATCCAGGTTATCACCCACCCCGCAATGGCAGAGTTGAATTTCCAGCGATGTTGTTGCTGGTCGTGCACGTGTGATATGGAATGCCGCATGTCGACACCGTGCTCGACTCGAGGGCCGTCACGTAAGATGCCGCGCAAGTCTTGGTATGCATCCCCGGACGTGAGGTGATACAGGGATACATATCCACGCTAAAATGGTTGAATTTTGGCTTCCTACAGTGCGGACCTGGCGGCGAGAGGCTGATACCGTTGGCGGCCGATTCGCAAACTGGAACAACGACAGCAGCAAAGACAGTCCTCCACTAGCCTAGCCTGGAACAGTTGATCGGAGCTGTCAGCAGCGACACTCGAGCGGTTGCCGCAGAAAGCTGACGATAGCCGACACCAAACCCTCGGCGCTTTGAGAGTAACGGCTTTACATCCCAATTGATCCGTCTGAAGAGTCATGGCATGGATGCGGTCATCTCGCGAGTAGTGTGCGCCAGTGAGACCCCCCCTAGCAAACACCAGACCTGAGGATAGCAGATTCTTTGGTGGTTGGTAGCGGGAGCAAAGCCGCCTCCTTTCCTCCTCCATCGTCTGTTCGTCGGTCTGAGACCGAGACTGGCGAGACCGAGAGATACATCGCATTCCGCCCAAGGACAGCGGGACAAGAGAAGGAAAGAAGAATCCGATCCATGTCCAATAAGTCCCATGTGGCATAGGCATCCAGCATAGACAGCTCCGAATGAGGCTCTCTTGGGGCAACGATGCCAGGGTGTCGGCTCTCCAAGAGTTCCCATCCAAGACGATAGCGGTCAACTGGGCGACAATAGCAACAGGGTTGGGCTTGGACGAGACAGGGCCTGCGACCGGACGGCGGGCAGGCTGTCCCATCTTCTCAAACCACGTGTGCCTCAGCACAGCCGTTCTGGAACTTGCCTCTGTCTGAGGCGGTTTTGATCAGCCGTCTCAGGGTTTGGTCGAGGTTCAGATGGCATGAACCAACACACTGCTGTGCTGCTGGCGATGGGTGGGATTCCATCGCGTCTGAAGTGCGGGATGCTAGGCATTTGCGTGGCCTGTCCGTGGGCTGTGTCGGGTCCCGTCCTCTCTCTGGCTATGGTCCGGTGATGGTCGTGTGGGTGCACGATCTCTGTTACGCTTTCGACGCCATCTGGAAGATCAATTGAGTTCGTGCGACAGGTGAGATGTATCTCTGGGGGAGGTTGGGAGCGTCTGACAGGCGTACGGTGTACCTCTACTGTAGGTAGTTCTTCACCTGTCCAGGACACGCGGGACGGGCAACGGCGGGTATTGTTTCGTCTGGCTTTTGTTTTCCGTTCTGATTTGCCTTTCGTAGATTTCTCTCTACGTTCGTTGGTCGAAATAACCAAGGTAGATTAATTAAATCGACCGTTGACCACTGTAGATTATCGATTTCTCCTCCAAAAGTGGGCTGGCAAATACACCACAGCAACATCAAGAGGCTACTATACCTAGGTAGGTTGGTCTTCCAGGGCCTTCAGTGCTGTATCTCGGCCCCATTCGCTTCTGTGCGTGGTCAACCAGGAGAAACCTGGGACGACAGCAGAGGTACATAGTCACCCAGGAGAATTAGCAGAGAACGGAAGTACGCCGTTGGGGACATGATTCTCATCCCTGGCCCCTTGGCTGCAGGGGCACCCCACCCTCGCCTGCCAAAGGTGAAGCGGTTAGGGGTCTCATTGGTCCGAGCCCCTTGCTCTAACCGCCCACGACTTGCCAATCACCTCGATGCGTTAACCTCTCCTTCATTCTCTCACCTTTTTGCTCGCACCCAACGTCCTTCTTCGCCGCTCACCCGCTCCTCGCCTCCACGGCCAAATTGCTTGCAGAAGAACGATACAAGAGAATCGCTCAACGACGCCCTGCAACTCAGCTCTCTCGTTCATGCCCCAACCCGGCTACCATCCATCCCGTACCCGCCGACCTACATCACTCCCAGGTACGCAGGTACGAGTTCAGGCAACCTGTTAAGCCCACGCACACAGCATGGGTTCTCTCTACCGCCATGTATCCCCATCGTGCAAGTCAAGTGACGGCTGCAACCCCATCAGCAACCCCAGGCCGTGACCTGCTAGTGCGTTGTCTACTTGTGTGTGACCACCTTCAACTGGCTCTCGACTGAAATAATGCTCGGTCTCGGCCGTGGCTGGGTTGGGCGGGTAATGCTGCTGCTGCTACCGCTACCGCTGCTCTGCTAAACGGACGTATGATGCCGCTTTCTGCAGTCTGCACTTCTTTCTTGCATCCATCCCGCCCCAGCTCAAGGACCCAGCCCTTGTCTGTCTGCTAAAGCTGGCGTTTCTTAAAAGTCGTCTGCTTCCATCTCTCGCGTGTGCGAGACTGTCCATTTGTTTTGTCTGCTTTTTCCCTCCTCCTCCTCCTTGCTTCACCAGTGTCCCTGACAACCGTACTGTCTGATCTTCAAACAATCTTCATGCGACGGGGGAAATAGAGCACAGATCCCTGACGAACATCACGTCCTACCTTACCGTATACGACTCCACCACAGCGCCTCATCACCCTGACCTCTGCCTCATACACTACCCCGTATCTTCACGACGGCTTCCCGGCACTAGGAGAATATTCCCACAGAGCCTCAACGCATCAGCCATCAAGCCCAAAGGCGCATCATACACAGCTGCCTTCATCCTTCCCAAGACCCACACTACTGCTCCACCACGACCACCATCACCACCAACTTGGGCTTGAACCACCCCTGGCTCCGCCTTCTTATCATCTGACCTGGCTGGGCTATAGCAGAGCTTCCCAATACCCTCGCGCAACCAGAAACGTCTCAATGCCGCTCGGATGCCAGCTGTCATCATAGATCAGATTGCCCGAACGTGGATCTCTAGAGAACTCGCCCCAGCATCGAGCCAGAAACACCCGATAGTAGTGATACTCTACCCAGCCAGCTAGCCCGGGGCCCAATCCTGATACAAGCCTCAACCAGCCTTCTGCGCGGCTTGGTGCCTTGCCCTCTGGGCAAGCCCACTTGCTCACCACATCCAACCATCTCACACACCCTCGACCCCCTGGTCTGGCACTTCCACTCCAGGAACGTCTCATCCCATCCTGACGCTTGTCGTCTCAATATAGATCTGTCGTCCCTCCCCGCCTTGGGTTCGGTTGACACTACTGGTCTTCCCTCTTGACCTTCTCTTCTTTGCCTCGCCAGCGCTGCGCACAAGCCTGTCGATAGCCTTCTTTAATATCGGCATATCCAGTTCGACGCCTTCACTTCTTCCTTTCCGCAGGTCCGGTACCTATTCCTTTCCTTTCGCCGTTGCACGGTTCTCTTCGACTGAGTCGCCCTTTTTTTGCTCAACCCATTTATTCGCAAGAGAGGACTCAGATCTCGACGACCGTTTCCCTCGTTCCCTTCATTCGCTGGTTTACGGGGTTCTGGGTATCAGAGGTTTACGGCAATCTTCACGAGGTCATCGAAGGGCTCAGCGCATCAGGCAGAAAGGATCATCTAAGCTTTTTCTATACGACACCTGGCCATTCAGAAAGAGACAGGAAAAGAAGGTTCAGAGACCAAGAGAAAAAGGGGTTATTTCATAATCGACAAAGATGGGTCGTCTTATCAAGAACCACTGGGCTCGCCTCATCGTTATGAGCGCCGCAGCTTGTAAGTTCATCGTCGAAAAAAGGGTTGCAGGCCCTAGCCAAATACGCTCGGCGCTAACCAGCTCTATCAACAGACCAGTTCGGAGCCGCTCTTGAGGGCTTCTTCTGGCCCAAGATCTTTTGGGATTTCTTGACTAAGACTCTGGACCCCGCCGTCAAGCCCATACCGGTATTGCAGATCATTAACTTGATCATGGCGCTCTTCATGGTCGCCCTCGAGTGGCCTCTGGGCTTTATCGCCGGCAGCGCGATCCACCGCAGTCTCGAATTTCGTCTCATCATCCTCCCTCTCACCTCTCTCGCCGCCGCCCTCATCTACCAAGGCACCAACGCCGCTCTGTACTATCTCATTTCCCTTGTCGTCTACTTCTGGGCCTACAGCGAAGGAGAGGTACGTTATACCTTTATTCTTGGACGTTTCCACTAGTCAACTAACACCACGCTAGATCATCTGCGCCAAGCCATGGACACTCCCTCAAAGAGGGCGCGGTGGGAAGGTCTAAAACTCGATCTCACCTCATCGCTCATCGCCCAACGTGTACGACCCGCCTCGACCTCGCAGGATGCTCCAGTTCTGGCAGAGAGGAACTTCGCACACAACAATACTTCGACGAGCACTACGACCCACGAAAACTCGGACGAACCTACGAAACCCTAATCGTTTTTTCTCTCTGAGCAATGATTTTCAACTACAACTTTTCTTATACATGTTTTTAACGATCAACCAATCGAGTGTCATGGCATCTAGCATCGGCGTTTATTCCTACGACGAAAGGGATATCGGTAGTTTTTTTCTTGCTCCTTCTTGTCATACAACCAAATCCCAAGAAGCTCGGCTACAAAAAAAGAAGGACATCCCTTAAAAAAATATTCCTTTTCCCATTTTCGGCTACTCTCTTGCAAATGTCAACCAAAGCGATCGGGCGGAATGGAATTACTTCTCTGGCGTAGGTGGTTCAAGGACAAAAAGAGGTTGTGGGAAGGGGCCAACCTTGTTTCTTGTTCGTCCTATTTCGCAAGAGCGGGGCAAGAGCGGGACCTTCGAGAGCATGCATCATGGGCTGACGGCGTTGGAGAGGGGGAGGGGAGACCGAAGGACATAGAGGGCATCCCTGGCCGGGTGTATCATCTCGAAGCTCGGCTCAACACCATCTTGGGGTTTGTGGGGCCCGCTCTCATGTTGAATGGGACGGGAAGAGATGGGGAAGAGGGAGGGCAAAGAGGAGCGAGGAGGAAAACATTTTTCTGTTAGCAACGGAAGACAAAAAACCCCATCGCTGTCAAGAGAGGAACCGTGGCCATGGATACCAGACGGCGGATAGCGTACCAATGCTACACCTAATGTCAAGAAGTCAAGTCAACAGTTCCTCTATCTTTCATCGTGAATCTCATGTAAGACGTTCGCATCAGGGCTGCCTCGCAACCAATGCATCTCCTCGGAAAACTCGCTCACCGCCCACCCACGAAATCTCACGGCATAGACGGCAAACAAGCTTAAGACGGACGAACATGTTCACCCCTGCTTTTTCATCCCAGGAAATCAAACTCAAAAAAACCACCTCGCTCTCTCTTTGCCTTTCTTCCAGAAGAAGAAGAATAATTACCCCCATGTGGCTGAAAATGGCTGGGTGGCGAAGGGCACAAGAAGAAGAAGAATAATAATAAGAAGAAAAGCAAAGAGAGTTCATACTCGGTGAACGGCTGACAGCATCCCACCCACCCATTCCCATTGTTCCCTCGCTTGCAAAACAGCACAACTCGGTCACTGACCCGCCAAGGGTCTCACCCAAGTTTTGCGTGCGGCTGCTTTTTCGTCCGCCCTACGCAAATTGCATGAGTGGCCTCTCCCTGTCCGGGAGTTGACCAGGGGTTAGGCTTGCTTTCAGTCAGGTACGGGTGACGGAGCAGCAGCCAAAAAGATGACCAGGTTGATATCGAAAATTCTTCGCCAAATTATTTGAGACGACATGGTGCAAGGGCAGGACATGCAGAAATCCAAGAGGCACGGAGGAGGAAAAGGGCAGGGGCCGCTTCGAGGTCTCCACGTTCTGAAGACCTCCCGAAACACGGTCGAAACGGGCGCAAATCACGAGTGCAGGTGAGGAAAGAATTCCAACCCCCTCCCTCCCCCACCTACCTTTGACAGGTTGGTGATACTCATCCAGTGTTGCTGTTGCCTCTCTCACAAGTCGCATGGGATTGTCCGGTAGCAATCCTGATATAGACAAGGTCGCTATAATTGCGCTTTTCGATCAATCTTAAGTGTTGAGCTCAAGCCACGCTAGGAGCAAACTCAGTACGTATACTAGGTTATGTTGTAAGCTTGGTCACCACACATATTGATGTGCCAAGATTACCACCCAAATCGTACACAACGACGAGATTGAGTGGAGTTTCATATGCTCGTATTTTGTCACCTCAGTGCTGACTTATGATCTGCTGCAATCGATCCATATCTGAGTACCGGTATCGATGTTGAACCCTTGGCGGGTTCGGGGAGAAGGGTCTAAGGTTATATCGCAGATAACATCCCACTACCGTCACCTCCTCAACCCTTCCCCGCCATTGCAAAGACCAGTCTGAGAAGCTACTCATCATCATATGTGTTCCATTGCAGTGATGTTGAGACTCTTTTGTCAAGCGCAATTCCTTCGCTGACCATTACTGCAGAATATCATCGCTTGTAAATCAACGCCCACGTCCGCATCCGTTAGAGCCATTACGCCTGTGAGTGGTACACTTCTTCCTCTGTTCATTCTGCAGTTTGCGTCGCTATCGCCGGGTGCTGCGACACTCAAGGCCAAGCCGGCTGTCGTCGCTACACCTGGTGAATCGAGAACCTCTCTAATGGGCGACCATGCCACCCTGAGAATCGTTCTTGGGGCCTTGGCGATCGGGAAACTGATGCGATCTTGTCAGTGCTGGTCTTGAGATGGTAGTGCAATGAACAGCTTACCTCAATGACCTGGGTGTCACCCTTCTCAAGAATCACCTTGATGACCTCGTCGTCGACGGCGGTGCCGAATTCGTTCTCCAACTCAGCCTTGGAGGCGGCGTCGTAAGTGCCTTGCGCGCCTTGCCTGTTTCGATTGTTTAGTAACCCACGATGGATATGCTGATATATGCGAACGTTGTCTAAGTATGGCGTCATACTAGCCGACGACAAGCGATGTGTAGAAAGACACAGTCAAGGTCAAGCGTGCCTTTGTCGCCAGCCGCCGACTGCCCAGCGCGACCACAACGAGACCGGAGAGACCATGTCCGACCAACGCCTCGTACAGGTTGAGGTAGGGTTATGGAGATGCTAGTCGACTTACTTGTGCGTGACGAAGATCTTGAACGAAGAGACGAAGTGCGCCATGGGGACGGATTTGTCGCTCTGCCACTTCTTGTAAAGCTCGGGGTCCTCAACGAAGACGAGGAAGTCCTCAGTCTTGCCCTTGAGGTGGACCTTGATTTGCTGAGCCTCGCCGCGAACCATTTTTGCTGATCTGTGCGGTGGATGAAGGTAGCGGTACTGGTTGTAGTGATTGTACTGTACTCCGATGGAGGTTTTTTGCTGGTGTTAAGCTGTGTATATGAAGATAATGATCGTCAAGTATCTCAATGATGTGTGATGATGGTAGTTGTGTGGGATGAGACGGACGAAAACGTAGCTTCTTGAAAGGCTTTTTAAATCGAGGCAGGCTAGAGGGGGAAGCTTCCTCAGCTAAAGGCAGGCGGCAGGAGCTGGACTGCTTGTGATTGAGAAGCTACGTCATAGGTGCGGGAACACGCGACTGCCTTCCACCACTGCCCCGCCATTGGAGCTTGCCCAGGCGGGGAGCGGGGCAGCAGCGCCTCTGTGCTCTTTGCAGGTACGTAGCCATTAGGTATCAAGAACTCTGAGCGTTCCTGCATCGAACCAGTATAGTACGTCACTGCTAATTCTCAAACGAAGAGTTAGGCCATAGGGGTTTTCACACGTTGCGACTGGAATGATCCAGATGGAAAAGGAACCTGGGCCACGTCGGAACCCCTTGGAATTCCCTCAGCATCCTGTCCCAAGGTACATTGGTGAATGTCATTTATCAGCTCAGTAATCACTGTCATGGCAGCAGCATGCCATTGTGGGGCCGGGGCTGGAGCTGAACCTGAATGGAATAAAACCTCTAAGCATACGGAGATCGGACTTCCGTTTGTTCGAAACACAGATGCAAACAAGCCGCCTTGCCAAACACGCTCACGATGGCCTCATTGACATCATAAAGTAATCGTACCTTAAGGGCCTCAGCTTTTATGCAACAGAGGGGTATCATCATGCTCTCGTCTGCGCGACGACCAAAACGGCCTAATGCTGCGATAAACTAACAATAGCTGAGGGCAGGTCGCCCTCCAGGAAGTGTCTCAGGGTGCCGTAAATTACCCAAGGAAGGACACATAATGAATGTGGAATCTTCATGTTACAATCCAAACCCTTCGCGACCACAACAACGTTGAACACTCATGAATCGTGAAACCCGGCCTTCATCGAAAGAAACTTCGGATGCCCTGCACCAAATCATCTCTGTTCAATGTTCCGACCTTTCCCCACCGCATCGAGGCCTTGTGAGAGAGCCTAGGCACTTTTTGTGCTCGATTTTGTTTGTTAAGCTCTGATGGGCAAGGCCATCTCTTGGACGATACCGGGCTGGGCCGGACTCGTGGTAGATTATTGCCCGAAGCGGTGCGCAGAACTATCGGCCTAGGTGGTAGGGCACTTCCCGCACTCGGGTGATTATTTTCCAACCGGAGCCGCTCGACAGGGTCAGCGAGCACATCAACAAGTCTGGCCGGTCCCAGCATCGGCGTTGCAGGAGCGCTGGCCGTGCTCTTGAGCTCGACATCGTCGTCAATCTTCGGAAGTCGGTCGGCAGGTGTTTTATCTGCTTCGTCATCGGAACCGTGCTCAAAACCAGAAGGTTCAGTGTGGGTGAGTCTGGCAGCGGCTTCGTGTTGGACATCCTCCTGTTTATCCCCCGGCCCGTCCTCAGCTGTAAACTTGCCAATGCTGGCAACGCTGTTCGATCTCTTGGCGAAGGAGCTGGCGATGCTCGCAACACTCAACTTTCGCATCATAGTACTTGCTGAGCTCCGCACTAGATGCTCGCTGCGAGATCTGCCAGTCATGCTAGGGAATGGCAGCACTTCGCGACTCCAGATGTCGGCCATCAAGGCCTCCAACCGGGCTCTCTCGCCTCGGGGAGGAGCAATCACGGGTGTACGAGGGTTGCTCGTCGCCAATAACGATTGCGAGCGGTTAATAGAGGAACTCGTAGCTGCTTCTGAGTTATCTCGCATAACGCTGGTGTTTTTGAGAATGACGTGGCACAGAGGTGATTTCGGGCCAACTGTCGTAGCGCGATGAATTGATATCCGACGGGCAACAGTGCCTTGAGTCTGTCAGCAATTTCTGAGCCACTGAGAATACCACGGATACTGACCTGGTTTTCTAAACACTGTTCCAAGGCTCCTAATAGGCAAAGACAAGGAGCTGCACAAGTTGGGATCAAATTGCTCCTCCCCTCTATTGGCAGGGTTCGATAACCTGCTTCGCCATTCCTCCTGCTCGCGCGGCGTGCAGGCAGTCATGAGTATTTCGTACAGCTGTGAGTCGCATTCGAACACGAGTTTCCACGAAAACGGGGCCGTATGACACTGAAGACCTACAAAACGATTAGTGACAGTAGAGCGAGGGCTTGAAACTGAACGCATACCCCTTCCGTTGTCCGTTTCCTCGATTCTGATCCCGTTCAAGTTGATGCATGCTTGGATTGTATAGATTTGGTCGACCTTACTGGCTGAAGCAAGGCAGAAAACGTTGTGATAAAGCAGGCAGACCATATATTGCCCCTTGGCACCCTCCTTGGTTTGCCAACAGTTGTGAAGCACACCACAAAGTTCGACATGGCCAAAGGAGCGAATGCGATTCTTGGATGCGGCATCCAACTGCTGCTCTGGGAATACCAATCGATCTTGGAGAATCCAAGTCTTTTCCAGGGTTGATTTCATGCGAGTGTCGTTGGTTGCACGGTTGATCTCTGCTGTGGCCTCTCGTAGACGTAGAAGGGCACTCTCCACTTCCATGTGTGAGTTTGGGCAGTCCACCACGGGCGTGTATTTCAGGAGCTCTGCGAATAGCAGTGGATACTTGCAGATACGTTGTATGGGCTGAGAACTTGTTAGCGCTGCTGGAGCCTCGAATCTCATGTACTTGCCTTGACAAGAAGGTCTCCAATGGTCAAAGACTTCTTCGACTGACCAGCATGGGCATCTGCAGAGCCCAAGGAAGAAGCCAATGCTTCGATGCCTCTCTGGTAAGTGTCCCACTGAGGCATGGTGCGATGAGCTGAAGCGACGTCTTTGATCATGAGCTCGTACTTCGCGCCGTATTCTTCGTAGATGAAAAACCGGTTCATCTGGAAACTCGTCAGTCTTGAGTTCTCGACCTGGGAATGGAAACATGCTGCAGTCCGACCTTTTTGCTGAAGACTTTTGCAACGGCGCCAGCAATCTGAGCATCTGACATCATGCCCGGAACTTCCTGTAGCCAGCTTATGGCCTTATCATCTTCCGGCACAGAGTCGAGACTCCTCATCCGTTGGTGACCACGGCTAGTAGGTTTGCTGGCTGGCACAGGAGCGTCTGCCTGCGTGTACTCGGAATCGGGAACGACTCGATGCAACTCGCCCAAAAGCTCTTCGTGAAGTTCGACAATATCAGTGAGATTTCGATTGATAGAAGACCTTAACCCCATAGGCAACGTGGGAAGAGACGCTAGGATCGTGATATAAACCTGCGGAGGTCAGCTTTCCCGTGGGTTCTCTGTGGTGAAAAGAAGACACACATTCATGAGGAAACGAATGTCGCCGATGTAGCTTTCTTCTGTCTTGATCAGCTCTTCCAAGATGCGTCGACGCTGCAGAGCACGCTCCGTCGCCATCGGGTCAATCCCGATCGGCCATTCTACATGACCACTGTCTTCCGAGAATCTTGTTGCAGTAAAAGAAGCCCTGCTGCTGCGATCGGTCCTGGAATGTGCAATGGAGCGACGACCATGACCTCGAGGGCGAGAGACAACACTGCCACTGGCAAGACTGATACTAGCACTTTTCACCGCTGCAACAAAACCGAAGGATGAGCCAGATGAAGACCTCCTGTGTCGAGTTCTCCGAGAAAGTGCTGACCTATCAGCCGGGTCAAGGAGTTTCCACGGAAGAGCACTGTCCGCATTCATAGTTTGTGGTCGTTGCTCAGCCCGTCGATGCAGCTTTCTCATCCATTTGTGAAAAGGACCTTGGTGTTTGCTTGGGGTGTCCGGTTCTGACAGTCCTTGGTCATCCTCGCTGTCGTCCATTGTGATCTGAGGAAACGGAATAGACTCGCCCAGGGTCTCGTGATCGTTGTGTTCTGGCCCAAATGCAGCCATGCCACTCAAAGTATCCCAGGCTTCACAACCGTCAATGTGTAGGCCGTCAAGTTCAGATGAAAGGTCAACATCTTCGAAGTGGTCGCCCGATGTAGACGAAATACGCTGGGGCTCGGGCGATGGCGAGTTGGACGTGGCAGGACATGTCTTACGGGTGATTCGGACGGAACTGGAGCGAGAATTTGTTCCAATAGATGCAGAGTCTGGTGGCGATGCCATTGTGCGGTCCAAGAAAGAAGAGGTAAAACTGGGTTCCAAGACACCAAAAAAGAAGAAGCAAAAAGCAAGGCCAAGGGGATTCAAAACATGATGTACCCGAGCAGCATCAGGAGATGAATGATGCAAAATTGGTAGGATTGCGAGCCGCCGGAGGATTTGGATGGTTGAAGCCAACGAGGATGATGTCGCTGGCGTGAAGTTCCTGACTCAAGGAGACGGGACGAAGTTCAGCGGGGGACTAGAGCGAAGGAGGGAAGGAGGGAGTCGGAGAAGGAGTAGAGAAGGTGGGAAAGCTCTTTCATCAGTAGGAAGGGAGGAAGATGGCTAAAACAGACAATGGAATGGAATTGAGCGGTGGGAAGTCCTGGCCGAAACCACAGAGTTGGGACAGCTTTTCGCGCGCGCACTTGCTTTCGGCGGCATCGAGTGTCGACGACGATCAAGCGGCATAGGTAGCTTTCACGGGTTGGCTACGACGAGAAGCTGCGGCGTAGTACGGACCTGCAGTGGAAAGTCGCACCCGGTGAATCTACCAACGAACCGGACGGCAGGAATGCAACTACGACATGCACGCTGCGCGCCGGACCAGAGAAATGCAGAACTAGTGTAAGTCGTTGTCGGGTCAAGATCCGTGGATCTTGCGTCCACGATGTGAATTGGATGCTCTGGTTGCACCACCATCCACCCGGGACATCATGTTGTCCCTCGGGTCGGAGTTCAAGTTAAAACTTGATGCAGGTCTGTGAAAATGGCGCATCCATACACTAGAAAACTCGAGATGGCGTTGACGCGCCGTCTTTCATCAGCGCCATGTCTTGACGAGCGGCGTAGTAAACCGGAGACAAAGAACGCTCCGTCTACCGGTTGGTTTGGCGTGTACCGGTCATTTGCCTTTCCCTTCACCCTTGGACCAACCTTGGCAACCGTGGCTTGCCCAGCAGATCGAGTCGAGGTGCAATGGCACTCGAGAAGCCGACAATTTTGAGACCTCATCGTCTTCAGGGTGGATGAATGTCTCAATCCTCCATCACCACGTCTTCGTCCTACCTTACGCAAGACATGGACCCACGAAGCTATATGCATCCGTTGCAGTTCGCCGCAAGTGCGGCTTCGTTCAAAACCTGACTCGGTCTCGGCAATAGGCCAGGTGGTTCCGGATCGGCCTTAGGTAGTCCACGGTCGCCGTGGGTCTTGGTTCCGGATCGGACTCGTAGCAGCACCACTTTGTTTCATTACATAAGCGACGCTACCCTAAGCTGGCTTAGGTAAGTGAGGTGACTCGTGCCCAAGCAACCAAGGCTACAAACAAACCTGAGGTGCAGGGTAGGCAGGTAGGTAAGCACTTTGCCAAGTAAGCTTAGTAATAAGCAGGAGAACAAGGCATCCACTCCTAGGCCGTCGTAGCCGTCAGCTGGAAATGAGATGCGGTAGGCGGCGTAGGTTCTTACGGCTTCAGTCTCCTGCTGCCGAGTCTGCCCTACGCGCTCCACGTCCGGGCTGGAGTGCCGTCTGCAGCCTCTAAACGACATCTTGATTGGCTCCTGCCCCACGTTTTCTACCCTCACTGTCGCAGTGGCTAGCCCCCGATCCGGACAGGGAAACACAGGGGAACGCTGGGACCTTGGAACCTTGGAACCTCTGTAGCAGGGGCGAACCCCCACCGAAACTAGCCGAGAAGGGATAAGTTCGGGATCTGTTCTCCACGGCAAAAAAAGAGTTACTGAAGGGGAAGCTAGGCAACCCGGGCTACTGAACGAACACGTAGAGCGTATTGGAAACTCGCTGTTCGGCGACGATTCTAGCTTCCAGCCCCACCACCTGTGCAATAAGATATGCTGGTGATCTCCAACTTCCCATCTTTTCCAGCACCTTCTCTTTTCCATATCTTATTCCACCAACCCTCTCGTTCGGCTTAGGGCTTGGAGCTTCTTTCTCTCATCGTCCTGGAGAGTAACCGTTCGTACTCATCGCCACACCGCGAAACTCGATACAGCCCTTGTTTAAGCTCGGCCAGCTATTGTCGGTTCTTGATAAGCCACGTTCCGCGCTCGGCGCAACTATCGCGATGGAAAGTGCCTTCGCCTCGCCTACCGACAAGGTCCTCTCTACCCTGGGAGTGAACCCCAACACCGGTCTGAGTGACGAGCAAGTCATCGCTGCAAGAACGAAGCACGGCAAGAATGGTGAGTTGATTTGCGCCGCGAAACCTCTTTGATTCCTCCGTGCTAACTGTCCGTCCACAGTTATCCCCGAAGACCCCCCAACGCCCCTCTGGGAGCTTATTCTCGAGCAATTCAAGGACCAACTCGTGATTATTCTTCTGGGCTCTGCCGCCGTGTCTTTCGTCCTCGCCCTTTTCGACCAGGAGGAAGGCTGGAGCGCCTTCGTCGACCCAGCAGTGGTACGTAATCCTAGATGTTAAATACCCACAAGGCCAAGACTTTCCCGGGCTAACGGTGCCGGTATTCCAGATCCTGACCATTCTCATCCTCAACGCCGTCGTTGGTGTCTCACAAGAGTCCAGCGCCGAGAAAGCCATCGCAGCCCTCCAGGAATACTCTGCCAACGAGGCCAACGTCATCCGCAATGGCCAAGTCTCCCGCATCAAGGCTGAGGATCTCGTCCCCGGTGATATCATTTCCGTCCACATCGGTGACCGCATCCCTGCCGACTGCAGACTCGTCGCTATCGAAAGCAACAGCTTCGCTGTCGACCAGGCTATCTTGACTGGTGAGAGTGAGAGTGTTGGCAAGGACCACACCTTCGTTGTTAAGGATGAGAAGGCTGTGTTGCAGGACCAGGTCAACATGCTGTTCTCCGGAACGACTGTTGTTACCGGTCGTGCTAAGGCTGTTGTTGTTTTGACGGGATCTCAGACTGCCATTGGTGACATTCACGAGAGCATTACCGCCCAGATCTCCGAGCCTACTCCTCTGAAGCAGAAGCTCAACGATTTTGGCGACAGCCTCGCCAAGGTGATTACGCTTATTTGCATTCTGGTTTGGCTCATCAACATCCCGCATTTCAGTGACCCCAGTCACGGAAGTTTCGCCAAGGGTGCTATTTACTACCTCAAGATCGCTGTCTCTCTTGGTGTCGCTGCTATCCCTGAAGGTCTTGCTGTCGTCATCACTACCTGCCTGGCTCTTGGTACTCGCAAGATGGCCGCAAAGAACGCCGTTGTCAGAAGTCTGCCGTCGGTTGAGACATTGGGAAGCTGCAGTGTGATCTGCTCCGACAAGACTGGCACTCTTACCACCAACCAGATGAGCGTTAGCAAGGTTGTCTACCTCAACGAAGCTGGCAACGACTTGGTTGAGCTCGATGTAGAGGGTACTACTTTCGCCCCAAAGGGTGCCATCACTTTCAACGGCGAAAAGGTTACTGATCTTACTCGCTCGTCCGCCACCATCCGCCAGATGACCGAGGTTGCGGCCGTCTGCAACGATTCTAAGCTTGCTTACGACGCCAGAAGCGGTTCCTACTCCAATGTCGGTGAGCCTACGGAGGGGGCCCTCAGAGTCCTGGTTGAAAAGATTGGACCCTGCGCGCCGTCAAACAGCAACCCCGAGGATTGCGTCCACTACGCTAGCTCCAAGTACGAGAAGGACTTCCCCCGTCTCGCAACTTACGAGTTCTCCAGAGATCGCAAGAGCATGTCCGTCCTGGTTCAAAACGGCTCTGATCAGAAGCTCCTCGTCAAGGGTGCCCCCGAGTCCATCATCGAGAGGTGCACCCACGCTCTGGTTGGTGCTAACGGAAAGCGTCAGCCTCTGGACCGCAAGCTCTCTGATCTGATCTCCAAGGAAGTTGTTGACTACGGTAACCGAGGCCTTCGTGTCATTGCTCTTGCCAGCGTTGAAAATGTCGGCAACAACCCGCTATTGAAGTCTGCCAAGTCTACTGCGCAGTACGCCCAGCTTGAGCAGAACTTGACTTTCCTCGGACTCGTTGGCATGCTGGATCCTCCTCGCCCCGAAGTCGCCGCTTCCATCCGCCAGTGCAAGGATGCTGGTATTCGTGTTATTGTCATCACCGGAGACAACCGCAACACTGCCGAGAGCATCTGCCGCCAGATTGGTGTCTTTGGAGAATACGAGGATCTTAAGGGCAAGAGTTACACTGGCAGAGAGTTCGAGAACCTGAGCGAAAGCGAGGCTGCTGAGGCTGCCCGCAGCGCATCTCTTTTCTCCCGTGTCGAGCCTAGCCACAAGTCTAAGTTGGTCGACCTGCTCCAGCAACAGGGCGAGGTTGTGGCCATGACTGGTGATGGTGTCAACGATGCGCCCGCTCTGAAGAAGGCTGACATCGGGGTTGCCATGGGTTCTGGTACCGATGTCTCCAAGCTCGCCGCTGACATGGTACTCGCTGACGACAACTTCGCTACCATCGAGTCTGCTATTGAGGAGGGTCGCTCCATCTACAACAACACTCAACAGTTCATCCGTTACCTCATTTCCTCCAATATTGGCGAGGTCGTCTCCATCTTCTTGACTGCCGCTCTCGGCATGCCTGAGGCTCTGATTCCTGTTCAGCTCCTCTGGGTGAACTTGGTCACTGACGGTCTTCCCGCCACTGCCCTGTCTTTCAACCCGCCCGACCATGACATCATGAGACGCCAGCCGAGAAAGCGTGACGAGCCACTCATCGGCGGCTGGCTCTTCATCCGCTACCTTGTCATTGGCACTTACGTTGGTGTTGCTACTGTAGCCGGTTACGCCTGGTGGTTCATGTACAACCCTGAGGGTCCCCAGATCAGCTTTTCGCACCTGTCTCACTTCCACCGCTGCTCCAGCGACTTCCCTGAGATTGGATGCCAGATGTTTGCGAACGACGCAGCCAAGTCCGCCTCGACTGTCTCGTTGTCGATTCTTGTCGTTATTGAGATGTTCAACGCTATGAACGCTCTGTCTTCCAGCGAGTCTCTTCTGACTCTGCCTCTCTGGGCTAACATGAAGCTCGTTTACGCCATCATGCTCTCCATGGCTCTCCACTTTGCCCTGCTCTACACTCCCTTCCTCCAGAGCCTGTTCTCTATCCTGCCTCTGAACTGGAACGAATGGAAGGCAGTTCTGTACATCAGTGCGCCCGTCATGTAAGTTTTCCCAACTTGTAGATGCAAATTACTCACTAACAACTCGCTAGTCTCATCGATGAAGGTCTCAAGGCCGTTGAGAGATCGTTCTTCAGTCAGAAGAAGACGATCGCAGCTTCCAGAGCAAAGAAGGAGGCTTAGACTGATAGAAATCACAAGTTAGATCATAGACCACATGTATCATAGTAGCATTGGCATATCTTATACTCAGTGTACATAACAAGCCATAGCACCAAAATCAGGCTCAGCGCGATTGAGAAGTTCTTGTGAATCAAGGTCATTCGTCTAGTTCATGCAGGCCTCGTAAGCCCTCATAGTGGATCATCTCCATCTATTGGTACAAGCTTGAAACCGTCTGTACGCGGTCCTATAGAGCTCTTTCCTCCCACGTCTTCGTCCTCTTCATTGGAATTAATCTTGTCTGCCCTTGAGCAGTCTCTTGGTGACCTTATCCTTCTCAATAATGTACACGTGCGCGCCCCATCCAGACAGGGCATCTCGGTCCACAGCGTTCAGGAGTGACTGAGAGATGGTTTCGAAAAGCTCCTCGGGACCCTGTGTGATATGCCGTTAGACTCTGCAGCATTCGCTGAGCAAAGAGAGCGGTTCCACCTACCAGATCCGGCTCCCATAAGCTCTCGCACATGCCAAAGAGCTGTTCAGAGGCAGTGCCAGAGACGATGAAGTCCTTGGCGAAGTCGATACAGCCGATGCTGTCGAAACCACAGATGAATGGCTTACCCGTCTTGGGGTCGAGTCCCGCGACGACGGGTGAGACGAAGTACGGACCGAAACGGCGCTCGTAGAGAGAGCTGCTAACCAGGTTGGCGAAGGTGGTGGGGGCGATGTTGCGCTCCTCGCGGAGGCGATACATGTTGACCTTGTAGCGGAAGAGGTCTCCGACGGTCGTGACATCGGTGGCGAGACCCGTGAGGCCGAGGAAGACGTCGCCGTACTGGAAGATCTTGGGGAAGTTGTTGGAGACGGTCAGGGCTTGGAGACCGAGACGGAGATCGCAGGCTATTGCGACGCAGTCCTTGCCGACCATTGCGACGCAGGCGCCGCCATCTGTGATGAGCATGTGTTAGGAGAGTGTCTTGGAAGCATTGACGGCGTCGGGCGTTGAGGGATAGACAAACTGATGGAGAAGGGGGAGCTCTGAAGAGCGGAATGTTAGCTTGGGATCTCCATCTCGAGGCTGAGGAGTGGGAATGACGAGCGTACCATCTTGGCTCCTGAAGGGAGGGAACGCTAGAGACTCGAGAGGTTCGAGGTGAAGTCGAAAGCGTGTGGTCGTCGATGGTCACGTCGTGATGGATCGCAGGGGCTGGCTGTGGATAGCCTCGTGGTGTTGCGTCGAGGTCGGTCGTGATGGTAGCTTCAATGGAGGTTGATGGGATCGGAATGCTGGAGGTACTGCAGGGCAAGGCAAACACGCATGGCGCGGCCGAAATGGTCGGAAAATCCACGTATAGCGGGCTGAAGCTCTTTGATTGGCCCGAGCTACTGAACGGCTAAGCAGCTTCCAGCGGGTGCTCAACGATGATGCACGTCCCTGGTCGCCTCTCGCTGACCTGGACTTTATTGCCTGCCTGCCCGGCCGATTTACGTATCGTGCCAGGCTACCTTGACAAGAAACAGGCGCAAGAATTTGAATCCTTCTTTCCTTTTCACTTTGAGAAGTTTCTCGGAATACTGAATTCTGCATACCGAGGAAAGGAATTTCGCCTCAATCATTTCGTTGCCGTCCTTCCTCAACGTTCCGCCGTCTTCCATCAGACCAACTCACGCTGCACGAGCTTTAACGCAACAGCGGTGTTGCCCCCCGCCGAGCCGTCGACCCCGCCAACGACACTCAACACTGTCCAACTACCTCTTCGACCTGTACTCAACAACGACTGCGTTCACGATTTTTTGAGACTTTCGCTTCACGAAAGCGAGAAGTTAAGGTCATTCAAAAATGTCGCATGTGGTGGTAATCGGCACGGATTTGCGGAGGGCCTCTGTCAAAGTCAGTCCCGGCACCTACATGGCAGATGTTCTGCAAGAAGCCTGCAAGAAGCTCAACTTGTCGAGCGACAAATACCTTTTGAAGTACGTTTTTGAAGCAGTGGCTCGTGCTCGAACACCCAGCTGACGAGTAAATAGACACAAGCAGAAGCATGTCGACCTTTCCATCGTCTGGCGCGTGAGTGGTCTCAGTCCCGGGGCCAAACTCGAGCTCGTCCAGAAATCGAATACCCCCTCCGTCGTCTCAGTCGCACTCCAGCTTCCAGCACCCGAGGCAGACGGAGCACCGAACGGTCGTCTAATAGAGAAACTCCCGAGCGACTTCACGATATGGAAGGTCCTTCGTCAGTTTGAGAGCGGGGCTAGCGGCCATGGCAAGAACCTCAACATCACTGCACGAGGCGTCGCGCAAACGACAAGCGGAGCAGCAACGGGCAGTGGCCAGATGTACTATGAGACCCCAGTTCTCAATATCATGGGTCGAGAACTCGCAACGTTCGCCGATTTCCAGAAGACCTTGTCGCAGCTAGGATACAACTCGGGTAGTGTACTCATTCGCCTCTCCTTCAGGAAGACGAAACAAACGTTATACGAGGCCATGGGGCAGATCAGCCAGTTCTTTGCTGAGGTTGAGGCTGTAGCAAAGGAGAGAAGTCAGGCGACAGCGTCCGCATCCGAGTCTGCTAACCCGCCAGTGGAACAAGATGCTGGAGCCCCGGAAGACCCCAAAATCGGGCAAGATGCAGATGGCTCAGAGGCTGTGCAGACAGGTGAAGAGCCAGCTCAAGAGGAGGCTGACCAGCCAGCTTCGGGAGGCGATGCGATGGAAATTGAACCAGCCGAGCCGGCAGACCCGTTACAACCCGTCAGTATCTTCCGCGCGCCAAGTGGCACAACACCCGCGGCAGCTTTGGCAGAAGTACCCGAGAACGACTATATACCCACGATTGCTCACGCCCAACTGCACCAAGCTCGACTCCAGCAAAATGCGCTGAACAAGAGGTTGCTATCGGACCGGGAGTTGGAAGCGCAAGCTCAGGCTGAGGAGGAACGGCTGGCTGCTGTTACGAAAGTCGCGATCAAAGTCCGGTTCCCAGACAATACCTCTGCTCAATGGGCGTTCGGACCCGAAGCCACCGGTGCTACACTGTATCAAGGAGTCAGAGCTGTCATGGCATACAACACGCAAACTTTCCGACTGGTGATTCCTGGGAGCAAGGTTGTCATCAAGGACGAGGATACCCCGAAGAACCGTCTCATTCATGATTACAAGCTTACTCGCAATGTTCTTTTGAACTTGGTGTGGGACGACAGCGTGCCGGCAGACGTCCGCAAGAAGTCATTTCTCAAGGGAAGCGTTGCACAGAAGGCCACCGACATCACAGTTCCAGACCTTTCCAAATATGTAGAAGAAAAAGACGATGGGGAAGCAGCAGCTCCGGCATCGAAACGAGAGAAGGGCGAAGGAGAGGGCAGTGTCGTGAAGAAATTGCCCAAGTGGCTTAAGCTGCCTGGAAAGAAGTAGATTCTCACTGGCTTGTGTAGCACCACGGCCGCTGACTTTGCGGACAGTCATCACGGAAATTCATGTAAGGAGTTAGGGCTTAGAGGCTAGGATTACATCCTCATGCATGTTTGATAGAGGACCCATACATTCACATCATCGAGAATAGGACCATGATCATGAAGCAGCGAGTCGAGGCAGCAACGGGCATGCTTGAAATTTTGGTATTTATCATGAACTGCAACACTATGCCTTGCAAATGCAGCAGCCTTCATCAGAAACCATGAGGAAGCTTTTCCGGTAAAGAGACCACTTTTGTGACCGCACGCCTTATACCCATGATACTTTTGCCCAGAACCGACCCCGAAAGATTGCCGTAACCCAGCACAAGGAATCCCGTTTTGATGTTGCCCGTTTAGTGGCCGACACGGCGGGACTCGGCGATGACGCGGGTCATCTCCTCGACCTTTCTCTTGGCACGGCCGAAGGTACCGAGCTGGGATGTGTCAGTAAGGCGTGCTGTGGGAATTGGCGGAGTAATAAGCGAAGACTAACCCTCTTCTTGGCGAGCTTACGGGCACGCTTGTCCTTGGAGTTGCGGAGGAGTTCGATAACGCGGCGCTCGTAGGGAGCCAGACTGGAGACGAGCCATGGTTAGCTTGCTCCTTGTACAAATTGAACGGTATCTGTCCCCATGGGTCGGCGCGAGAGCATCATGGTTTTGCAGTACGCCTGTCGAGATCCGCCCTTCCAAAACCGTTCGACAGGGAATGAAAGATGACTTACCCGGCAACCTCCTTGACGACGTCACGGACGAAAGAGGTGCGCTTGCTGAGGTGGCCCTTGGTGCGGGAGACACGGGGCTTGACGACACGGGGGGTAGTCATCTATATTTGGGGAAGAAAATCACGACCAGTCAGCGTCCATCTTCTGCAAAAAAAGCGAAACAGTGCTCCCTCCCCTCGTGGAAGAGAGGGTTGGCTAATATGCAGAGATCCTCCACGAGGTGAGACGAAGCGGTGTTTATCCCCGAAAGATAAGAAGAGAAAAAAAAGGTTTGACGGCATTCCCCTCCTCTCGACATGTAAAATCTTGACTCGAAGAATGTCGGCGAACTCTCTTTTTTTTTCGCTTGGTTTTTTTTTTCAGGTTGGGGATGGTGGTGTGAGGCGACATACGTGACCCTTGTTGATGCCAGTGGCCAGGCCGTTACGGGCGGGAGCTTCCTTGGCCATCTTGATGCTGCTGGATGGAAGGTTTATGTTGTCGGGTTAGTATTGTCGTGGTGGTCGAGGAACTCAAGATCTCGGGAGACAAAAAAGTTCGTGGCGGACTGGGGGTCCAAATTTCCGTCTGGGTTTGTGCGGTCACGTGCTCGGGGTTAGCGAAGGGATCTGACTGGCTTGGATGGCTGGAGTGGAAGTGGTTTTTTTTTTGAGTGGAGGGGTCCAGTTTCCTGCCGCCGCCGGCACTTGCCGGGATTCTGCTTCTGTGCGCTTTGATTGGTCCAACCTTTCAGTCGACGCTGGGTAGCAACCTGAAAACCCCCGACATTTGTCACTTTACTTCACCGACTTTCAACTGCAACAGACTCTCTTCGTGTACGAGTTTATACCACAAGTCTATTGAATGCTGTGTCTCGGTCCTCGGTCCTCGGTCACGATACCATTGCATGCAGCTCGTATCTGTCCTCAAGCGTGCGTTGGTCATCAGAAAACTCATTGCCGGCTCAGCATGGTTGCTTCTTCCATTGTTGGTTCCTCCCAGAACGGCAATTGACTTCACTCTGAAAGAGCCGCGTGTTGGCGCCGCATCAATCAAGCATTATACACTAGCCGCTTCGACTACTCTCTCCCGCTTCACTTTATACGGCCTGCAATACAGGCCGTCATAATATGTACTCACCAGCCTCCGCGCACCAACCCCCTGAGCACCGCCTCACTAAGGCCGTCCGAACATTAACTGGCAGAGAACACGCCTGTCCACTATGGCCAGGATTTGACATCTAATCCAAAGGGGCCCGGGTGGGATGGGATCAACATTGCCCCAATCAAGGACGTTGGCAGAAAGATCCATCATTCAGAATGTTCAGGATGCCATGCTGGGAAACATGAAACAGCGGGTGTCCAATCAACAATGAGCCGGCCCCCTGAAAGAGTGCCTGAACCGACCAGCCCCGATGCAACGCTGTCGATGCTGCGTGCAATGTGGTGTCTAGCTCCATCTTTAATGATGGGCTGGTTGACTCGTTTGGTTTCCCCTTTCCTGGAGCCGTCTGAGATGCCCTTCCCCCTAACTCAGCCAATTTTCTGCAGCGAACAGACGGACCGGACGATATTATTGCATCAGGATCTGCAGAATGCTTGCGCGGTCCTGGAGAAGTTTAGCCATGGGCATCCCTCCGTGCCGTGGTTCCCCCTTAAGAAGTCTGCGATTGCAAGGCACTGGCGGCGGGAAGGGAGATCTCTGGGTCTGATCCTGCGTGTAAACGGTCCGTATTAAAGGACAGTCTAGCCTAGCTGCGTCTAGGGAACTTGGAAGGAATAGGCCATCAAGATCGACTCTGGCTGTTTACAGATCATCCTGCTGCCTTCCCAGTCTTTACTGTTCATCCCAACTCCCATCTTACCCCTTCTCTGATACCACATCCTTTGTTTGAAAGTGTATCTACACCCAAATCATCGCGCCTTGTATATACCACATCCCAGCCATCATGAAGCTATCCATTCTGTTCGTCGCTGCCCCCGGGGCCCAGGCCATGGTCTCTTACATGGCAGCAGTCCCAGAGAACATCATGGCCATGTCAGACTCTGGCGCCTGCAACCTGCCCGATGATTTCCAGATCCAAAACTTCGCCGCCCAGTCTGCGGACGGCAAGACGGCAGACTCGCTCGACTTCACCTTCAACGACGACAGCACGATCCTCAACACGGAGTGCCACCTGAACGCTTCGTCTTTGCCGGTGACAGGCGACGGACGGACAGCCAGGTACAGCTGCGACAACTCCTTGGTGCAGTTCATCTGGCAGAACGAGACCATCACCGTCATCGAGAAGGTCTGCCCCGGTGACGACGGGTAAGTTCCTCAGAACATGTCCTTGCCGACGTCATTCGCGAGCAGTGACTAACATCGGAACCCCGCAGCGCTGCCGATTACGACGCCTCCGGGACCGCTTCCGTTCCACTCGTGTGCGACGCAGCTACCGGCAACGGTACCAGCGGTGCCCAGTCGCGCCGCCGGATGAGGAGGGACGGTGGTGCATGCAAGTCCAACTCGGACGACATCCGAGCGAAATTCTTCAGCATCCAGCCCGTACCAAGCAATTAAGTGCAGAAGAAATCTTGAGACGAACATAAAAAGCAAGCACCACACACCCAAGGTTTATGAAACAGACGCTGAGGCCCGGCGATCGAACCTTGGCGGCCAATTTGACACGTCCGGCTCGAGGCGGGGAAAAACCACAACGATAGAGTTATCCTTGACGAAAATAGAATAAGCAATAGACTTCCTCACATAATCATTCACCTACGCATCCATCCGCATGAGTGAGCTTAAAATGAATCTTCTCCAACAGGTTGCCTTGATGGGGCGTTGATGCTAAGGCCGTCCGTGTTGGGGGAGTGCCGGTTTGCTGTCGTCTGAAAGCGCACCTCAGTTTCGCGGGGCATGGCAGCCCCATCCCAGGCTTTTCCCCAGCGGAGCCACGCGCGCTCTCGACCAATCATTCTCGTCGGCAATCGTCGCTTGGCGGCGCCTCTCTTGTGCATGGCCTGGCCGTATGACCTCACCAAGCTTACCTCACGAGATCAGCCTGAGACGTCGGTATCCTGTCCTCGCCTCGTCGTGAAATATCACCCCCCTTCAGAACTCCCTTTATAGCAATTTCTGCACAGGGTGCAATGGTCATCATGTGTACTTGGAGGGTCAGGCATTGCCGACTTTGAGTGTTTTGCTAGGCCATTCCTCGTGATCAACCTCGCTTCATTTGCCCACCTGCCCATGAAGCTCGTTTATGCCTATTGCCGCAGTTGACAGGCTGTTTATAAACCTGCATTCTCTCTCCCTCGGACCGTTACATTGTTGCCCATGCCCCTGCGCAATGTCTCGCGGACCTGACAGCTAACAACGACCTGCATCTTACGAGCTCACCTGAAGAACATCTCAATCTGACACAAACTCTATAACTCGCGATGCGACGTCTCTTCGTGCCACTGCTTGGCTTGCTAGCCAGCGCCACACCCACCGAGCCCCAACAGCAACAACAACAACGACCTCTTCTCGACGAAAAGGCCGAACGGCCGTCCGTCTCCATCGACCTCTTCCGCTCCCTCGAACGAACCTCCCGCATCGTCGACGTAACCTACTGCGTCGGCACGTCGGGCATCTCCCAGCCCTTCTCCTGCGTCTCGCGCTGCAACGAGTTTCCCTCGTTCAACCTCGTCACCACGTGGAACACGGGCGTGCTGCTGACCGACAGCTGCGGCTACATCGCAGTCGACCACGGCAAGCGGCGCCCGGGCGACGAGGACCGTTTCGGCGGAGAGGTCGGGGAGAAGGCCATCATCGTCGCGTTCCGCGGGACGTATAGCATCACCAACACCGTCGTGGACCTGAGCACCATCCCGCAGGAGTACGTGCCGTACCCGGCGCCCGACGGCGGCGACGAGCCGGGCGGGGAGCCGGTCATTGAGCGACGATGCGACGACTGTACGGTGCACATGGGGTTCTTGGCGTCGTGGCGCCAGGCGAGGAAGTTGGTGCTTCCAGAACTGAAGAAGCTGCGGGCCGAGTACCCCGACTACCCCGTCCACTTGGTCGGGCATAGTCTCGGAGGGGCCGTCGCCATGCTTGCGGCGCTCGAGGTGAAAGTGTCTCTCGGCTGGGAGAACGTTGTCGTCACGACGTTCGGCGAGCCCAAGGCCGGCAACCAGGGGCTCTGCGATTACGTCGACGCCGTCTTCGAGTTGGACAAGGAAGACGAGCTGGGAAAGAACCCGACGAACAGGACCTACCGCCGCGTCACTCACGCCGGCGACCCGGTGCCGTCGCTGCCGTTGACCGAGTGGGGATACAAACCGCACGCCGGTGAGTTTTACATCTCTAAGTCGGAGCTGTCGCCTTCGATCGAGGACTTGGTCGTGTGCAGAGGCGACAGCGACACCAGGTGCATCACGAAAGGCGACGGCGGGCTGTTCGAGTCGAGGACGACGCAGGATCTGGTCGGTACCACCCAGGTGGTGCACAACGACGAGGATGATGAGAATGATGATGGTAAAGCCGATTCGGAGAGGTGGTTGAGGAGGCTTCCGGGCTTCCCGCCGCGGCTCAAGCTCTGGCAGCTGTTCTTCGCTCACAGGGATTACTTCTGGCGGCTCGGCTTGTGCGTGCCCGGCGGTGACCCGGCTAACTGGGGGCGGGACAAGTACGGCGGCGGCGGACATATCGGCGTGGCGTCGGAAGAGCTCTAAGAAGCGGACGGTTCCTTTGTATTTGGAGGAAAACGGTCTTGGCTTGTATCGATTACCTGTATCTGGACACCGTACGGTTACCTCTATGATTGGGATGGTTCATGAAAAGCAAGCAATGGGTTGGTATGGACCGCCGGGCATTTGCTTTTTTATCATTCAGATACTTAGTGTTCGCATGCCGCATGAGACTGTAGGAAATCACGAAAATTTCCTTCGGCACTGTTAATAACACTGAGCTTGAATCGCGGGAGGTTTGAAGTGACTTGATTCTCCCCCGGAAGTGTGCGAATCAGCAACGCGCGTAAAGATGCTTCGATGGCGGTCAGAGAGCGTGGGCTCGTTACTCAATCCAAGCTGCCAAAAGACGCATTTTGCCACATCAGACACGAGGCCATCGTCAACAGAAGAGAAAATATAGGCCGGTCGACGCCACGGGACGCTATTATATTTTTACTTGGAAAACGAACCCGGCTGTCTCGAGCAAGGGTCCCGCTCTGCACCCACGCACCCTTCCCCTCTCTCCACACAAGTTCTCCGAAGTTAAGCCGGAGTTCCATTCTCTCAGCCACCGTAGTTCAAGTGGGCGCATGGAGTCACCAGAGTGGTCATCGAAGGAGCTGTGGCCATGCAAGAATCTCGTGCAAAATGCGGGCGCCGGGAGCAGCCCGGGGTGGGTATGACGCCTCGCGTTGAATCCAATGCGGACTTCTCGGTACCCCTCGCTTTCCATCCAGTGATTATACGCTGGTAACTATGAATTTTGGCTGCGGATCTGGATTGCAGTCCAGGTCAAGGGCTCATGCCACTTGAAGACGGAATTCCTGGGTACCGAAAGGGACGGGAGGGGTAAAGTCAGAGCCCCCATAGAATAAAGCAGGGCGAGCATGACCTCAGGTAGGGCTCGCTATGTGTGTGGCAGGAACCAACAGGTCGGGGATTCCGTTTTAGGAAACAACTATAGAAGGTCTATATTAGGTATATTTAGCCTAGCTTAGTATAAGAGTAGAACTTAGAGGAATTAACCCCGCTTATATATAACTATATCTGCCCTAACTAAGAGGCTTATTCTAGCTCTTACTCCGAGGTATTATTAAAGTCTATTAAGTTCTATATTATATAGGTATTTAAGAAGCTAAAGACCCTTATTATAATATTCTTAAGCTATTATAACTTAGTAATAGGCTATTATAAGCGTTACTATAGTATTATCTATATAGATCTTTAATAATATCTTATCCTAGTATAACTTTATTTATTTATCCCCTTTTATTAATAACTAATTATACAAGCCCTATAGGTATTAATAGGAACTAGTACTAAGCTTAGAATATTATTATAAGATATTTTATATTAAAACTAGTAACTCTAGAGAGGTTTAATACTATTAGCTACCTAATTAATATTAAAGAAGTTAATATTATAAATAATTAATATAAATTAACTATACTATAGATTAGTATTTTGATTATAACTAGCTTATTTATAATAACTAGAGAATAGTTTAATATACCTATAAATAGATAACTATTCTTATCCTATGAATTTCTAAATACCTATAGGTAGTATCTAACTTTACTTATATACTTATATTAGAGTTCTAAATAACTATTTAACTCTAATACTAATATAGACGAGCTAATAGTATAGCTAAGGGATTACTATCTTAAGAATAGCTTAGCTAAAGTAGATTAACTAATAACTAAGAACCTAATTACTATATTATTTATAACTCCCCCTAATAATAAGCGTTCTAATAAGATAGCTAATATTACTCTTCTTATATTAGCTTATAGTATATTTAATAGTTTAGTAGTTATATTAAGATAGCTAATATAATTAAAGTAGGATTTTAAAAAGGTTAGGTATAAACCTAGAAAACTTCCTATCTTTTAAGTCCTTAGAATAATTAATATATAATATAAAGGAGTAGTAGTAATATACCTTAAGAATATCCTATATCTAATTAATATTATTAAGAAGGCTTCTAATAACGCTACTAATTATTCTAATTTAGCTATTATTAAGAGCTCCCTAAAGGAACGATTCCTATCCTAGGTAATAGACCTAGAAACTAATAGTAATAATATTAATATAATAAAATAGAAAGATAATAAGGCTTTACTAGCTTATTATAACTAAGCCCTATCCCTTCTATACTAAGCTAGTTATAAGGATATAAGTAACTAAGTAACCCTTATAAGACCTAAGGAAACTATTCTAATTAGTATTATTTACTAATTCGTATAAGGACTAAAGGATACTAACCTTTATTAGTAAGTATTAAGTATATTAGTAATAGTATTAGGTAGCTTAAAATCCACTTATTATATTATTTAAGATACCTACTAGATATTAGAAGAATAAGAAGCTAAAGAATAATATAAAGCTAAATAACTCCGTTCTTAGATCTTAGAAGACTTAGTAGCCTAATAGAACCCTAGCTAAGATATAGACTAGATTTTAGCCTAATAGCTAGCTTATATATATTTAAATTATCTAATATAAGCTACCTAAAGTAATTACTATTTTATATATCTAGTTATAATAGTTCTATACCTATATATCCTACCTTATAACCCTCTAGTAGTTCCTACTTATAGATATAGTAGATATTAATCGTACTTATATAGTAGGAATTATAAATAGAGCTACTAATAGCTACTTAATAGTAATTAGTAGTAAGAATATAATAATCCTAGACCCCCTCCCTATAACCTATATAATAACGCTAACTACTTTTAAAACTAGTAATAACCCTACTAGCCCTAGAATTATAAAGCTTACTAGAGAGGATACGACGTAGGAATCGACTTTAGCTAAAAAAATAATAATCTCCCTAAATTACTAGATTAGAAGAAGTCTACTAATCTATATATAAATAAGTTAAAACTATTCTAAAATAGGGAAGTTTATTATATTACTTATAGCTAGATTAGACATTAATATCCTAATTACTTAGAACTACCCCTAAGGCGTTTATTACTATAGGAGTAAGCTATTATAAAGGCTTTAATATTCCCTTATAACTATAGTTTTATAAGAGGTATTTAACTACTAAGGGGCGTTATAGATATTTACTCCGCGTAGTTATACTTCTTTTATAAGTTTAGTAGCGAAACTATACCTATTATAACCCTAGATAACTCTACTTATAACCTATAGGACTATACTAATATTATTATTAGAGGATACTATTATAAATTTATACTACTAGAGAGTATAGTAGACCTAGTAACTCTATTAACTAATTAAGAGGAATCTTATATTTAGAAAGAGGTTAAGCTTTTAGGTATTGTAGATCTATCTAACTAGGTAGTATTAGTTCTAAGGATTATATATAATAAATCTCTAAAGCTAGATAAGAGAGTATTAAAGATTAATATAATAATAGCTTAAGCTAGCTTATCTAATTCTTAGAAGAAATAAATAGAAATAATATTATAATACCTAGCTAGCTATATCTAATAAGTTATAAAAGTAATTAAACTAACTAAGGGGAAGGCTATATAATAAACTAGAGTTATAAGAATTCCTAGATTTAATTTATAGGAACGTATTAAGATTAAAAATATTATAGACGCTAAGATAGAGGACCCTAACTCTATTAAAAAATAGAAGCTACCCCGACGAACCGGATTAATTATTATAGTAACCTACGAGGGAAAGCCCCTTATTAATATTTAATAGTTAGCTATAAATATTTAGTTTAAGATTTCGCTAGTTAACTTAATATAACTTAGTCCTAAGTTTTTAAAGATATTATAATCTCTATTCTAGGGGGTAGTTATATATAAGCCTAATTATATAAAGGGAAAAGAGAAGGCTATTACTAATTCTAATATAGCTATTATAATAATAACTAAGAAGTCTAGTATTATAAAGATAACTAATAACCTATAAGTAAATATTTAACTATTCTTAAAGAACTATAAAATAACCTACCTATTCCGGTTAGAATATATATTATTAATACCTACGACTTATTGCTATTTACTAATAAGAGCTATATAAGCTAACTAAGGTTCTAAGATAAATATTATCTCCCCTAGACTTATTAAGGAGTATAGGTTTACTTAATATCCGCTCGCTAGTATTAGTTTTAAGGGATTAAGTATAGGAGCTACTAGTAGTTCTATATATAATATAACCTATTTTATAGCTATTAAGGTAGCGACCTATAGTATTAAGCGCGAAATCTAGGTATATATTTATCTAGGAGACTCTAATTAATCCGTTCTATTGCTATTAGGTATACCTTAGTTATATAATATATAAGTAATTATAAACCCTTAGGCTAGTAGAATATAGATTAGTAATACCTACTATAGGGAACTAGTTATCTAGATCTTAAGCCTCTAAATATAGATATTAGTAGAGTAGAAGTTAATTCTTACCCCTATAACTAATAATACTAACTTATTAGAGCGAGACTAACTTTTAAATATTATAGAAGAGGTTAATTCTAAGTCTAATAATTCTACTAATATTATAGATATTTCGAGTAAGTTTAATTTAGATTTAGAAAACTAAGATATTAATACTAACCTAAGTAAGTTATTAAAATATAACTAACTAACTTAGTATTTTAAGCCTTATTAGATATAGAATATAAATCGGGAAGTTTATTATTATTAGTTAACGAACTAGTAATAGATTTTAAACTTAGATTTATATATATATAGGATACTAATATAGCTTAGTTAATATAGCACGCCCCTTAATTAATAAAGTCTAGGAGTATCTAAGAAGAGTATTAATTATTTTAAGTATTAAGTTCTATAATTAAGAAGTTAAATATTAGTAAGGTATTACTATAACCTACTAAGGCTCCTCCTTAATACTTTATTAACCCTATAAAGACTATATTCCTAATTAAATGATATATTAAGTAACTCCTAATTAACTATATAACTCTTATAATAGAAGTTAATAAGTAGTAGGATAAAGAACTAATATAATTAGGCCCTAATATATTAATAGGCGTAGTAAATAAGATTAAATAAGTAATCTTTACTTATTATATCCTATTCTCTAGTTTCCTAGATAACTTCCCTACTATAGACTTATATAAGTATATCCCTTAACTAAATAAAGGGGCTAAACTATAGAACTTAAGTTAGAGGAAGCGTTAGAACCCTATTACAAAATACTAGATAGATTAGTTAGTTTAGGAAGGACAAGATATAAGCTTATATAAATTAATAGTAATAGCTAATAATATAGCGTTAGAATAGGGTATATAACCCGTCTTAGTATAAAAGAATAATAATCCTTAGGGTAAATACTACTTTATAATTAATTATTAGAATATTAATAAGTAGATTCTAACCTTACTAATCCTATTACTCTACGAAATCTATAAGAACCTATTAGATCCTCGAATTAGATCTTATTTATCTTAGGACTTAAAGCACGCCTACTAGTCTATCCCTTTTTATCTAGACTATAGATATATTTATATATTTAATATATTAGAATATTTATAACTATAGCTAATTAGAATATAATAAGGTATAAAGGCGTTAGCTTATTATATAACTAAGTTTAGGAGGATCTTCTTAAGTCCTATTCTAGAACTAAGGGCTAAACTATCCTTATTAATTCTAATAAAGTCTAGCGAAATAGCTCCTATAGATATCTATTTTAATAATATTTCTATAAAGTTCTATTACTAGGATAATAAATAGATATTTATAAGATAATACCTATTACCTCGGTTTATATAAGTATTAGTATAACTATTAAGAAAGAAGATTAGCCTAGGAATAAGGTTAGTTATTACTATAAGTTAGGTATATAAAGCTAGAGACGCTATATTTATTAAGCCTAACTATATTACTAAGATCTAGTAATAGCTAGTACCTACTAACCAGACTAGCGTAAGGGTATTTATTATTATAACTAAGCCCTATAGATAGTAGATAAAGAACTATACTAAGATTACTCGCCCTTTATATTAGCTAACTAGTACTATTCTATAGAGATAGGGATCCTTAGAAGCCCTATCCTTCTAACTAATAAAAGAGCTTATAGTAGGGGCTATTAAATTATATAGCTTAGACGTTAGCTAACTAGTATAGTTATATTTAGACGTATTAAAGTACGTAGGGGGTTATATAATCTTATAGAACTAATTAGCTAGGTAAGTCCTAATCCTATATAATTCGTTCCTACTTATAAAGACCTAGCGTAACTATAGAACCTATAAGTGCGAACTACTAGCTATCGTGGAATTCTATTAATAATACTCTTATTTTCTTTAAATAGAGAAGCTATTAAGTATCTATACTAACTATAAACCCCTTATTTAGTTTTTAATATTAGCTTATTATAATAGGATTTATACGCGCTAGGTATTAGAGCCAAGGATATTAAATATTAAAATTAAATATATCTAAGGCTAATAGAACGCTACTACTAATATACTATTTAGAACGATCCTCCTATCTTATAATTATAATAATAATAACTTATAAGTATTTAGGTATAAAAAAGAAGATAGTTCTTAGGTATAGAAGGATAGAACTAGGGGCTATAAAGAACTACTAAAAATCGCTCTAAAAGATAAGCTAGATTAAGAATAATTAAATAAAGTAGTAGAGTCCTTACTTATATATTATAGGGAAATAGGTACTAAAGAGGGGAAATTAAATAACCCTATTATAGCGCTAATAAAGCGCCTAGCGACTACTAAAATAGGATTATTAGAACTTATAGTTAGATATAGTTATTAGTTAGACGATTAAGATATAACCTTAAGTCTAGGCGTTTATATAGCCTAAGGTAATAATAATATAAAAGAGTAATAGGATAACCGATAATATAGCGATATTTATAAATTCCTATTAAGTAAACGTAAGGTTAATAATTACTAAACTTAGTACTTAACGAATTAGTACTAATCTTACTTAATCTTAGATAGAACTCTATATAACTTATACTAGGGTATTTAATACTAATACCTTATCTATTTCGAAGTTACTAATATATATAAAGAAGCTTATAATAAGGCTAGCTATTATAAGCTAAATATAACGCGCTAATAGTTAGTAAGTAAGTTCTTCTAGCTAGAGATATTAACTAATATTATTAACTATATAAATAGCTATTAGCCTTATACTAATATTAAACCACGAAACCCACTAAATCTAGACTAAACTATATTAATTTTAGAGCCTTTATAAGTTATTAGGATTAACTACTTAGGCGCGCTACTTATATTAGCAAGGGGCTATATATACCTACTAATTTAAATTAACTACTTAAGCTAGTTCTATTAAAGTTAACCTATAAAAATAGCTATAGCTAGGGAAGCGATCCCTTAGTTAGAAGTATAAATAGACTCTATTAGTATATCGCCTTAAGTTATCTACTTAGATATTAGAGGAGTATTTATATTTATTAAGTTTAAAACTATAATAAAAGCTTATTAAGCTAAAGTTATACTAGCCCTAGGGCCTCTAGCCACTGCATAGTGATTTTACCTGCTCAAGTGCAACAGACCTTCTAACTCCGCACCTCCTGATAATATATAGCCTTCGGTCACGTGATTATAACTTTCCTAACTATAGCTATACTTATACGTGCCCTACTAGATAGCCTCACGATCTTTAACTTTATATCGATAATAACGTAGTTTTTAATTATTTAATAGACTATAAAACTATCGACTTTTCCTCTCGCGCACTACCCGCGCTGCTATTAAATACCGCCTCTATTACTACTTCGTCCGCTAGCTATACTATTATTAGTAACGCTCTCTCTATTAGTTAGTATAAGCTATACTTACTAATAAGCCCTAAGGGGCCTAGGCCGCCTCTGCCTTAATAGTATAGAGGACCTACTCGAAGAAGGGCTACTCTATAGGATATATAACGACCTACCTAGCTTTTACTACTAAGTCCGCTTACTTAGCTATAATATAATAGTAAGTATCCCCTCTAGGGGTATTAATAAGAGCCCTCTTAAGGGCTATACTAATAATATACTCTCTATATATAATAGAGTAGTTAAAAAAGGAGCGGGTTTTATTAATTATATTAATACTAAACTCTCTAGCAAGCTCTTATATATTATTAGTATTAAAAGGCATACCTCGTATAGGCTTAGCGTTTTTATATATAAGGTCTAGTATTAATATAGTTAAGAGATAAGGATAAGGAAGAGGGAGAGGTATAAGGCCCTGCTTATAGTAGAGCTTCTTATACTTCTAGCTATAAGAACCTCTTAGGAAAGACCTCTTTAGTTAAGGAGTTACCTCTTATATAGTAGCGTTTATAATACCTTATTAGAAGGTTAACCTTTTAGGTTAAGGAGTTATCTTATATAATAGCTTTCGTAGTACCTTTAGTACCTTGCTCGAAGGTCGACCTTTTAGGTTAAGGAGTTATCTTATATAGTAGCTTTCGCCTTGCTAGAAGGTTTAGCGAGGGCGTTGCTATAAGAGCCTTAGTAGCCCGTTTAGCTCTAATATAATTAGCCCTAGTGCGGCGCGCGTCCGACTCTATATAAGGGTTTGCTTATAAGTAGTAGGAATATATAGGGTTCCTATATTATTTTCCTTAACTAGTAGAGGGTATAGGTTAAAATACCTATATAGTATTTCCCGAATTATACCTACGAACTAGGTAAATTTGTTATAGTCTTTTTGCGAAGGGGCTGCGGCGTAATTCCGAGCTTAATACTAGCCCTAGCTAAATCTTATAAATTAGTAGGGATAATGAAAACCTATATCTAATTATTTATTAACCTTATTATAAAGCGAATTCTAAGTAGGAAATTCCCCCTAGAGGACTAGGATTTATATTATATAGAAGTTCTTAGGGATATTAATAGACGCTAGATACTAACTATAGGATACTTATTAATAGAGATCCTAATAGGATAAGAGATAATAGGTTTAGCTATTAAATTATAAATCTATAATAATATTCCCTAACTAGAGATACTAGCTAATATAGTAGTTACCTATATAGCTAGAATAAATTATAAGAGAAGAGTAGTAATAAGTATATAAGATATATAGAACGCTACTTAATTAGCTAAGCACAAATAATAATAAATAATCCTATTTAAATATAGCAATCTAGTTATACTAGCTTAGGATAGGAAGCCCCTGAAGTTTAAATTATATTAGAGGGGCTTATTTGCTATTTAATATTAAGTTAGTTAAGTTATATATTAGTTAGAATAGCTAGATAGAACTACTATACCTTATAATTAATATTAGGACTAGTTAAAGGTATTTTCCCTATAAAAGGGATATCTATAATTAAATACTAATTTAATATTACTATTCTTATAACTATTAAGATAATAATAAATAGGACCTTAGAGACTTTAAGGTTAGATAGGTCGTACTTTCCTTATTAAAAACTCCTTTTATAAGACGTATTCTTACTTAATTTAATTAAGAGGGGGTTCCTTCTATTTATTTATTAAGAGATTTAGTATATAAAAGGAATTTTCCTGTTTAGGATAATTAATTAAATTTATTCCTCTTATAATAATTTTTAATTCTCTTACCTTCTTACTTACTCTCTCTCCCCTTAATATCCCTTATTATTAGTATAATAATACTATATTAATGCTTAATATAGTAATTCCTTATAATAAATAAGATCCTAAACCTTCCTATATTTAATTTATTTTAAAGACGTGCTTATAACTAGTAGTTATAAATCTCTTCATTAAATTAAGGGTAACCTAATTACTCTTAAAAGATCCTACTAAATTATTAATAAGTATAAGTAATAACTCTTCTAGTAGAGCTAATATCTTTAAGGATAACCCCTACCTTATATATCGCTATTTATTAATATTAATAAGTACTACTAGAAAGTAAATAGAACGAAATTATCCTAGTACTAGAACGCGAGGTTCTAAGAACTATAGCTAGTAAGTAGAGTAATATATTACCTAGAAGAATAATAATAGCTTGGCTCTATATATAGGGGATAACTTAGCTAATAACGAATTCTCTATACTAAATAGTAATACTAATTTAAATAAGGAACTAGCTAAGAATATATTAGAATAAGCTCATAAAGCTATAAGAGCTATATTAATCTAATTAACTAATTTTATTTATTCTAGAGAAGTAGTAGAATATATCTTTACTAAAAGTATAAAAATCAATCTTTAATCCTAAGTAGAGAAGCCTATCTCTAAAACTACTATTAGTATCTCTAGTAACCTAAATTATTAAAAGATCGGCGGATTAATCCTATATAGGGGAGAACTATTTAATAAAACTATATTATAAGTATTTATAATACATATTATTACCTTTAATAACTAATAGGATTACCTATTTAGGGGTTAGAAAGACTTAAGAGACACCCTAGGTATAATAATTATAATTATATATTACCTTAGAGAAGGCGTTACTATTACTAATTGAGCTATTTTAGGCGTCTATACTATAAAACTCTATTATATTAAATACTAGAGCTTATATATAAGAACTAAAGGTATATTTATTTATTCTCTAGCTCCTAAGAAGGATATTATAAAGCTAAAGATAATAAACCCTAATTAAGTTCCTAAAGAAACTACTATAGTAATACTAGCTCTTCTTATTATTAATTCCCCTAACCTACCTATAGTTAATAAGCCTAGTAGAGAGATCGCTAGTAATAAGCTAACTATACCTTACGAGCCTAAGGGTAATAATAACCTATAGCTTTAGCGCGATCTAATTATTAGATAGCTAGGAGAGGCTTCTATTCTAGTTATAGTAATTAATAAGGAACTAGGTTTATTAACTAATAAGTTAATATTTCCTAGTTTAGTATTAAAGCTTAAATCTAGATTTAGCTAGTTTGAATTCCCTATATAAGGGGTTAGACCTAAGTTTATTAAATAAGAGGTTGCTATAATACTATTTATTTAAGCTAAAGAGGAAAAGGGGAAGTTTTCCTCTCTAGTAGAGATTTCACTAGTTTATAGGGAATAACTAAGTAGGCCCTAGGTAAGCCCTAGGTAAGCCCTAGGTAAGCCCTAGGTAGCTCCTTAAGGTAGTAAACCTAGGTAAAAGCCTAGGTAGGCTTAACCTAGGTATAGCTTATAATACTATCCCCCTCCTAGCTAGTCTCCCCCTAGGCATAGGCTAGGTTATTATTATTATTTATAACTAGTCTATATAGGGCTTTATACTTATTTACTATAGTAATCTCTATAATAGCTTCTATAAGCTCCTAGGTAGGCTCTATATACCCCTCCTACTTAACTAGGACCTCGCGCCTCCGCTCTTACTTAACTACCTTCTATTATATTATATATATCTCCTCTATATACTACTCGAATTCGCTATTATTAGCTATAATTAGTAGTAGCTAGGGGTCTATCCTTATTTATATAAGTAAGGGGTCCTCTAGTACCCTCTAGAGGAGGTCTATATAAAACCTTAGGTAGATATTACTAGGTATATCTAACTTAATAATATATAAGCTTAGGACTCTAATTATAATATATTTATAATATAACTATAATAGCTTCTTACTAAGCCTAGGGCTTTTATAATTAGCTATTAAAAGCTAAATCTTATTACTTACTTAGTACTCCTCTATAGGTATCTTATACTAGTTTATATTCTCCTCGCTATACTATTAGATAGCTATAATACTTATTTAGACGAAGTCTACTGCTTTTTATAATCTTATTACTAGGAGAGTAGCTACTATATCCCTAGAGGGGGCTTCTTCTATTATATTATTTACTATAAGTATAAGGTTAGTATAGTACTTATATTTTAAAAAGAATAGCAAGAGCCTAGTTATATTACTAACCCTATTATAAAACGCTAGCTAGGTAGTAAGTAAGAGCTACTACTAGTTATCCTATACCTAGGTTATAAATATATATAAGATAGCTTATATCTCCTAGTTCTACCTCTTAGTATTATTATTAGACTATAAGTAATATATAGTATTTAATAGCCTCCTTATACTAGTAAGGTAGTAGAATTTAGCTTAGAAGTAGCTTACCTAGTTAAACCCTTAATTACTAATAATATTATATAGGAACCTATAGAACTAGAAGTAAGAGGTAAGGAACTAGTAGGTATAAGCTTTTACTTCTATAATACCTATCTCCTCTAGTATTACTAACTTACCTAGCCTATCTATTATAACCTATAAGTATTAGCTAGTATTATTTTTTATAAGTAGTAAGTTTATAATAAAGTCTATTAAGAGGTCTAAGTATAACTAGGTAAGTATTAGTAGGGGCTTTAGGAAGCCCCTCTTAGCTTACCTCTAGATATATATCCCTCTATAGGTATTATAATTCCTTATAAATCTCTATACTATTTATAATTATCCTAGCTAATAGAACTACTAGCTTATTACTTCTAGCGTGCTATTATAACTTAGATAGGTAGTTATACTTAAGTCGTAGCTCTATTAAATAATCTTTATATAGAGCTCCCCTAGTAGGTTATTATTATCCTCCCTACTAAGTACTTAGAGCCTCCCCCTAAACGTTAGTCTCCCCTAATTATTAATATTATACTTATTAATTTAAACCTTAGCTTTTATATCTAATAAGAACCTTTAAAGCTAATAAGTAACTATATAGTATATAGCTTTATATATTATATCCTTTTTTATAATTCCTAGCTATAGTACTTATAGTTTAGGGTTACTATTAAAGATATAAGAATACCGAAGGTATATCTTAAAAGTTCTATAATAATCTTATAAGGTTTATATAAATCTTAATAAATAACTATAGTATATATAGTTATATACCTATATAATATCTCTTTAATAATACTTTAATAACTATAAAACATAAAATAATAACTATAAAAGTATTTCCTTTATGGAATAAATACTTAAAA